>NDXB01021525.1:0-21143 GCA_002631895.1 Agapornis roseicollis | reverse complement strand
GGGGGAGGGGGGGGGCAGGGCGGGGGAGCTGTGCGTTTGGCTGGTGGCCAGGGTCAATCCACCACAAGAACTGACTGGTGTGTTAAAATTCACCAACCTTTTTCATTCCCAGAAGAGAAAAGACTGAAAAATCAGGTAAAATAAAACCCAAGACAGTTTGTAAATAAACCTACCACTGCAGAGGCAATTGTACAGCTATGGTCACTGGTGGCTTTGAGATGTGCATCTATGGGCTGTGTTCCAGGTCAAACCACAGCTAATTGTTTCTGTGAGAGAGCAGTGTGATCTGTGGGTAGGGTTACTCTTTGGTCTTTGAAGCTCATCTGCGGAAACATGTGTGCAGGTGTTTGGGATAAGGGGTAGATTGTCAACTTTTCTGGCTGTCACTCTGACTTCAGTCTAGACGGGACAGCAGAAAGGGTGGAGGTTGCTGCCCTACCTTACCTGACATGGTGCATGTTTGTGCTGTCACATCTTTTCCTCATGCTTGGTGGGGCAGGAAAGCCCTGGAATTCTGCCCATTTATTCCTAAAACAGTTTGCAATCAAATAGATGATTTTTGAAAAATTAACGTCTTGTGGATAAACGGAGAAACAGCTCTGAGCTAGGATATCTTCTCAGGCAAAAAAAATCTTCAAAACATCTCAACCTCAGTTCTTTCAGGATAAATGCTTATCCTGAGGAGGCTAACATCTGTTTAAGTTCCCTGGAAGTATCACTGCTGGGAATTGTTGTGTTTAACTAATGCTAGGTTGGAGTTTGGTGTAGTCTCTGTTTTGCCATGAGCTTTTAGTGGTAGCAAACACCTGCAGCTGTAGGGAGAATGATCAGGGACAAGACTCTTCCTTTTGCTTTCACCAGAAGTTAACCCCAAGCCTGTGCCATTGGGACAGTTGTCATCTGTTTATAAAACTTGCTTCAGATGTAGTGCAGCTTTGCAATAAAAGCACTCTCTTCCCAGCACAAGCCACTTATGCCCAAGTGTAGGAAGGGAAAGGATGAGCCAGAGAACTTCAGGTTCTTCCCCAAGATGTAATCAGAGTATTTCAGGGGAGGCAGAATTAGCAGCAGGGCAGAGAGGGACCGGAACTTCCTAGCAGAGAGCCTGGAGGGTGAGGCTGATTTCCCACTAAACATGACCCATAATGTGATGGAAACTGTTATTCTATTAATAATCCCATTTCAGCAAGCCCTCAACCTAAGAAGACTGCTCTGAATCAGCAGTTTCTTTTCTTTTGTTCTTTCCTGATTTAGTAATCCCAATTGCACAATCAGAGTCAATCTACTGCTGCAGTCAGTGATGGTGCAGCAAGAAATGAAAGACAGCAGAAAGCAGGGTGGAAGGAGTAAGCACACGCAATGGCTGAGCAAACATGCTGGTACATGATATCTGATGTCTTTGGCATGGCCAAGACCCCCAGCACCACGTGCACAAGGAAATCTGCCACATGTTTATGGAGGCTGATATCCAGACAGAAACACACCACAACTCTCCCAGGCAGCTAGATACTCACTTGACTGACAGGAATGTGGCAGCGCACATAGCTGCATGGGGCTGCATCAACTGGAAATAAGGGGAAAATGATGTTTGACCAGCTGTGTAGGCAACCACAACTGGTGGGCAAAGTTGGGTTCAATCATGACTCTGCTATGGATATTCCTGAAATAGCTAAATGGAGAATTGGATTTTGAACTCTGAAGCAATGCAGATCAGGACTGTTAAAATTGAAAGTCTCTACCCTTGCTTTTGCACCCATGCTACCTGGGCAATTGAGGATGGCATGGCCACAGCATGACCATGAAGGATGGGAAAGCATACCCCTGAACTTCTTTCTCAGGGAGGAGGGCACAAAGATCTCATTGCACCTTTTGCCTTTTAGAAACGTTTCTGGAAACTTCTTTTTAATACTTTTGAAGTAGAATGGATTTCCCTAGAAGTGTTTGTAAAAGCCTCTCTGCTGTAAATCTGCTCCCTGTGTGCACCCGAATCACATCCATCCCTAAACATCCACTTAGCAACACGAGTGCAGTCATGCTCAGCTCATCACCTGCACCAGCAAGAGTAGATGGCTTCAGGCTCACACAGAATAGTCAGCTGAACCACCCAAACCATCAGATTCAGGTTGGATATGAGCCCTTATCCCAGTGAGGAAGATGCACAGGTAGTTACTATGGTACAGCTGATCAGTGGTAACCTCTCAGGCCACCCTAATTCAAGGGGGTATTTGAGCTACTCACAATACAGTAAATTATCCAAATTCCTATGCAGTGTGTGGAAGAATATATGATAATGAAGGATTCCTCTTCCTCTCTGCTGGTGCCAAACCAGATCACAGCTGCACAAGCACTTTTGAAAGGAGAACACAAAAGTGGATTTAAAAATCCCCACATATTTTTAATGTAAGTCTTTAAGAGACAGGTGCAGAACAGAAGGCTTCATTCTGTGCTGGGCTGTCAGGGTGTGGATTTCCAGCTCACTTCTCTCTGAAGCTCATGCTACACTTTCTTCCATGGCCACGCAAAGCACTGAGGACCCAGCAGCCACACAGATGAGCACAGACCTGCAGCCTGGGAGAAGGCCGTGTGATGGGGACTGTCCTGAGCCTCCGGGAGGGCAGCATACGGCAGTGGTATCATGGGTGCAAAGGGATCTGCCCAGTGCCTACCGAAGGCTTTCACCTGCAAGCTTGGGTGAGTCATTTTGCTTTGCAAAATCAAAATCAACCCTGGCACAAGTGGAGACTCCAAAATGTCAAATGCCACAGTGACTGCACAGGTCTGCAGTCATAAGTTTTACAGGATGAGAGCAAAGAAGAGATGAAGTGGTAGGAACTGTGGATGAGGGTGTGGAAAATCAGTCGGGGAGGAAGCAGAGTCCTGAAAAGAGCCTTGGCAAGTGGGTTGCAAGTGCCTCTGCTCCATTTTACCCCAAACCCATTTGGGCTTCAGTATCCTGATCCCACCATCATTTGCTTGTCTTCACAATTCCTGCTGATTCTTTCCCTCCCTGCCCTACAGTCATATACCATCACTAAAGTGTCATCTCAGTACAATTTACTATGCTTTTCACTCGCATGCAGTGCTGTACCTTCCTTCCCAGGGGATGGATCTCCAAGCTAATATTGAACCTGGGATATTCTTGGCTACATAAGGAGGTTTATTTGTGTTAGAAGCAAAATGACCGCTCCATGCCCAACCCCAGCAAACAGCACAGATGAGATGCACTCAGGGCTGAATGTGTTGCAGGATCCTACCCAAGGTTCCATGGACATGGTGTCCCCAAGTGAGTGCACAAAATCAGCTGAATATCTTAGCTGTGGGATTTTTTGAGGAACTGTTCAAATTACCACATCACAGTTCTCACAAGTTTATAAAAACTGAGTAGATAGGAAAAACATATCAGAAAGCACATCACATCAGGAGGCAGAGAGGAAGCCCTTCAGTCCTTTATTGTCCATAATCTGACAAGGCTTTAGGTTAGCCACAAGAAATTCATCATGAAAATTAAAGACAGATATGGGGAAGATGGAAATTTGAGTGATGTGAACACTTTCAGCATTTCAGACAAGATCGGGTTTGCTTCAGCTGCTACCACAACCTTTCAGATAAGTGGTAAGGATTCTTTTTATTAAATAGATTGATATGGATTTTATCTTGTCTATTAAAAAGCAGTACACAAAAATGAAATATTATATTTGTACTGCCTATTAATTTGCTTTAATAATGATTTTGCTAATAAATTAACTTCCATTTAAAATGAGAAGTATATGAAAATGTCCTTTCTAGCCAAAAGCTGATGCTGAAAATCACAAAAAAATTAGTTCTTTTCCTGTTTTAGAAAATGCCTAATTTTGCTGAATAAAACTTTCATGTCTTAATAGTTGAGACACTGAAATCACCAGATCAAATAGAAAAATGTAAATGTATGAATTTTTAGCTGAATATAAATATTTCATTGCTGACTAAACCATTCTATTGTAAAACTAATTAAACCATTGTGCTCATTCAAAACCAAGACTTTAAACTTCTTACTACATTACTTTGAAAAAACTCAATTGAAGGCAACTCAGTGAATGTTTGAAGTAGGTATAAATATTTCTGATTTTTTTTCTCTCTAAAACCCAAAATTCAACAAAGCGGTTTATTTCTTTCACACTTGCTGGTGACAGTTTGTTTAAAACGTTGCAGCTTGTTTTCATTTGTTTTGCAGTTCAATTTATTATTGATTTTCATTTGTTTCAATGCATACATAATTCGCAGCTGCAATTGCATGTATGTGTCTCTCTTGATGGAGAGGGTATTCAACCCTCTTTGAATGACACCATGGGATATAAAAAAGCAATGGAAACAAAGATTTTATTGTTGCAGAAATGGAGAGCTATAGCATACTGTTATAGGCTGGGTTGAGTTGTAATGGAAGTGAGCTGGTTAAATTGGCTAAGGAAAAGATGGACAAGTGAATTGCACTGCAAAGTCTGGGTGAGAGGAAAGCAGCCTGCCTTGCCTGCAGGGCATGGCTGCCTTGCAAAGGGACCTTGCTGTTCCCTGTCACTGGAAAGCACTGCTAATTTATCGTGGTCAGGCCTTCAATAGCTGGAAGAGAATGGAGTTAGTAGCAGGAGCTATGTGAGATGATGTCTAGCCTACTTCTGTTGGGTTTTAGAGCCTCGAATCCAAAGAAAGCCATCTACATGCTGTGCCTGGGCAGTCCTCGGCATTTATCTGCTGCTGCTGACGGCCGGCCAGGGGCTGCTGGCTTACAAAGGTAAGGCTGCACACCTTACTGCAAGCTTGGCATCAAAAGACAGCTTTTCTGGACATGGGCAACTGGGGATGAGCATGCAGATAGGAAACCTCTAATGGAGCGTGGTTGCTCCTCTTCACACAGCAAGTCAAAGCAGCCACTGCAGAAAACCATTCCCCCATCCCATATATGTGCTTTGCATTTGCAAAAGCACCCCTGGCTGCATTCCTGTCTGCAGCAAACACTGGCACATGAAAATCACCTCCCCAGGTCAAACAGTGGTGGTATTTATCCTTCAAGGGTGCTGAGGAGTTGTTGTGCTGAACAGGCATTTCCCAAACAGATTGGGCAGGAAATATTCACCTCATGGGCCTTTTGTTTCCTCAGTTTTTAAGATGCAGAGAGAGATACTGAAATTTCAAGAACGAAATACCTCCTCTACAGAAGAGATTGTGGAAAGCTCCTTTCCCAGCAAACTGCTATTGGAGAGAAACTCTGGAGAGAAGCCCATGGGACACGAAGGAGAAGACTGGAGGAGAAGCATGGAAGAGGAAATCACTATAATTAAAAGCAACAACGCAAACCTGATGATGATGATGAACAACATCACCCTGGTTGCAGGTATAGCTCCATTTCTGCATGCTGGCTGTATAGTGGAGAAAGCTGGTTCTTCTGCAGTACTGGAGAAGCTTGGCTAAAAACCTAGCTTAGATGAACAAGGAACTGGGGCAAAATTTGGTCCTCTTGTCAGTTGATGATGTCCCAGTGCCCAGCCATAGACACTGGCTTCAGATGCCTTGGGTGGGGATCTGGACACATGTGGGGAAGCTGGAGCACAGCCTTGTGCAGCTCCCCTGGATCCTGCTGCAGCTGCACATGCAGTGTTGTGCTGCTCTCCCCTCCTGAAACTTGTAGACCTGGGCACTGGGTGCCCTCTGAAAGGGTAGTGTTCTCAGCCCAGACGTCAAACCTATCAACCCCATACTGATATATTCCACACTGAGTGATGACTACTGAAAGAGATCCATTTAATATTCATTTCAGGGCCTCCTGGACGCCAAGGATATCCTGGTCCACCAGGTATGTTGGTAAATGAGCCATAAGCAACTTTTTTCCCCTAAGAGACCTGAAGTGAGTGTTTGGGCTTTCAGTCTCTAGACCCATATCCTACCCAGTGCACAGACACCCAGTGCCCTGGCCATAAGGAGACCTGTTGCACCTTTAGAGTGATACCCCAGAAGCCCAGCTTGCCCAAGTGCTGCCACAGAGGTTGGTGACCACCACAGAGGAACAGCTCTGGCTCTGTCTCCTCACTGCTTCCCCACCAGAAAAGCTCAGGGGTTATCTGCAGTAATCATCTCAAATCTCCATGTGAGACAAGAGAGGACCCATGAGGGGTTTATGTGCCTGCTACAGCCAGAGGATAGCTGGGTTTTTTGCTCCAGACATACCAAGTCCTGCTGTACAGCTCACTCCAGGACAACTCAAGGAGACATCCTTAATCCCTGCTCTGCAGGGCCACAGCTAAACAGTGTGTGTAACTGGCAGATTTGTGACCTTGCCCACTCCATCCCAGAGGAAATGACCACACACATTCAGGAATGAGCTGGGCATGAGTGCTCCCTTGCGCAGCCACACACAAGCTGCTGCCCTGGGCACCTGGGGGTTTTGGGTAGAACTACACTCACTGCAGGAGATAAATATCTTCAGACTGTGAAGATGCTGCAAGTGCTAATCTAACATTGGCTCCACTTTGAGCAGAGGTTGGACTAGGAAATAGTTTCTGTGATCCAATGATAATGATCTAATGATCCAGTGATGATGATCTAAGATGCAATCCTTGTTAGGTTAGGTCTGTATCTCACCCATCCCTAGTTCTTGGCTACACTGATGAGGTTTTCCAAAGGAAAAAAAAAAAAAACCTAATAAAATTTTTAAAAATCATGTTTTCATATTTTTCTGGCTGTAACTACAACATTGAACCAGCACCTCCTGCCAAGCACCATTGCTGTGTATCAGAACCCGAACAGTTCTGTGCATTTTCAGGAAAGATCTCTCCAAAGGTCCCCATGAGCTGGACTTGGCTGGAGGACAGCTGGCCACTGCCCAGCCATGCACTCAACCAAGATCCATGGTCTTTATTCAAGAGGTTGCTCTGGTCCCTGCCAGCTGAAGATTGGCCTCAGTGGTGACTGAAGCAGTGTGCACAAGTGATGATTAAAAAATTAACCTCTTCTTCTTAGCCATTACTGTGAACAGATGATGTGTGTCAGCTGATATATGTATTTTACTTCTCAGGCCTACAGGGACTACCAGGGATAAAGGGAGAACAAGGATTCCAAGGTAAGGCTTTTCTGACACCTGAATTACTTCTTTGGATGAATATAAAGTGGCTTTATGGATGATTTTATAGGCAATCTTGTCTTCAGTCAAGGTGTAAGTCAATGGGAATGTCATTGGAGTTGAAAGAAATAAGCATATGTAAAGCTAATGAATGTGGACAAAAGCAAAACTTATCTCAAAAATGTCTTATTCTAGAAGTCAATGTGTACTGGTTATGGTGGGCCAGTTCTCTACTGCCACCAGCATCACTCTCAAGCAGAGAGCAGAGTTTGGCTCATGCCCACAGCTGAGCCACATGTCCTGCTGCTGACATTCACTAGATGCAACACCTGATGCAGCATTAAAAAAGTGGTGTTGGCCTCACAGGCTTACGTGGACTGCCGGGTGAGAAGGGGAGCAAAGGAGATCCTGGTATTCCTGGCCCACGTGGTGAACCAGGAATGGGAGGAGAGAAAGGAGAGATGGGTCTTGCAGGTAAGATTTCTTCACTACCTCAAAATTTTTAAGATTCTTCTGTTTAAACTCATTCTAACAGCAGGAGAAGTTCTTCATTGGTCAGTATTTTGTAAAAATACAGGCAGCCCTGCTCAATGAGGGAGCAGGACACAGGAACCTGATCTGAAGGGACTTCATTTTGTATCAAACTTCAGCAAAGCTCCTAGAGGAGGGCTGGGGAAAGGGGGCATGAAAATTGTTGATTCTGTACTATGGAAGTCTCTTTGTAAAGTGAGATTTGTTTAATGAAAGCCACATGTATTCAACTGTCAGCCTATTCCACATTAAAGCAGAGATGTTTCCAATAAGATAAAACCTTTATATCTTATATATAAGCCTGACTTTTATACACCTTAAGTAGAAGAGTTAAGCATAGTGTTTCTCCTCTATAACATGTATTAGTGGGCATCTTCTGAATACTGTTGTTCAGTGGTCTCACATGAGCTTCACCTCAAAGCAAGATAGCAAAAGAAAGCAGATGTTTGTGGTGCAGACCATGGGGGACAGTTGGACAGGTTGGTTAGAGCTTCCTCAGATCTTCCATCAGATCACACATGCTCCAGTGTACTTATTAACACAAGTTGTTCCAGAAGAGAAAAGTGAAAGTAGGATTACAGAAAGGTAAGGACTGTGGGATAACTCTGGAGCAGAAAATGAAGATGTTAGTCTTTAAATGAGGCATTTTCAACTAATTCAGTTCTTTGGGACCATGCCGATCAGCTGTTCAAAGAAGAGAAGGCTAAGGAAATTCCCTGGCAGCATAGGAGTGCAACACAGTCCTCCATTTCCATTTCCATGGGTAGGAAAAAGGAAGAGTTCAGACTGCAATAATTTAGAGAAGAAAACATTTTGGTGATAGCGATAGTTTGAGGAATAGGCTGGGTGAGTGTCATGGCACCACTGCAAGTCTTTAACAGCAGGTCAGACAAACATCTGGCCAGACAGTCTGGCGGAGCTGGAGGTGGCTTAGGCAGACTGTTGAGGTGCCATCCAGCCCTGTCCTCCTACAGCTTTAAGTGAATGTCACTGAATGGTAAATGCAGGTTTTGAGGCCAAACTCTGCTACTTATGCAGCTACACAGAGGTGCTCCACTGGCTGCAGAGATGAATGAGTAAGTTTATTTGATTTTGCTTTTTTAAAAAAAGAAAATTTTTACACTTGTGCTGTGCTGTGCTGTTCAATAGGTCCTCAAGGACAGAAAGGTGAAACAGGCAAGAAGGGGGACCCTGGGCCCCGTGGACCAATGGGTCCTCAAGGAGAGCGGGGAGTCCCAGGGCTGCCAGGTTTCAGTGGTAAGTGCAGAGGACATAGACATATGCATGATGCAGGGCTGCCCTGCCTGAAGTGTGTGGCTAAGTCTCATTAGCACTGATGCTAGGATGTTTTTACAGGTAGCATGGGGGAGCCTGGACGTCCTGGGCAGAAAGGAGAGGCAGGTAAGCAGTATAGAACATGTAGTTTTCTCTAGAAATATGATACTGGTCTTTTTTTAGATGATGCTTCATGACAAGACTAGATCCCAACATGTGTAAAAGATGATCATTAGATTAAAAAAAACATTCCAGTGTTGTGTAAAATCATTCCACGGCCTTAGCTGTCTCATTTGGACCCTGTTTACTGTGCAGGAGAACAAGTGGGAAAGAAGGGTCATGTCTTCCTTGACATGTGTGCACACACAAGGACAGAAAGTGGCTGCTCTTTTAGGACAGCACTTGTGCCTTTCAAGACTGATAGTCTGCAAGGACAGCCTGTGGGTAGGCTGTGTAACAGTGGACATTTTGTGAGCAATCCAGAGACCTTGATGTAAGGCAGCCTGCCTGAGAACAGTCACGTAGTTGAGATAAACTGAAGGCCATGGATGAGGGAGTAAAAGAAACACCAGCTGTAAGAACTCAGAGGTAGGCGGAGGAGAGGGGGAGCTGAGAAGTTCTGGGGGTCGAGTTCCCAGAACAGTGTTATCCAATCCTAGCATTGTTAAGGTTTAAGGCACCCAATCAACAATTGCCAAATCCATGTAGCTGTGCTAAGAATCTCTATATAAGGTTGACACTTTGTCTAATAAAATGGCATTCGCTTGATCACATTGATTGTCTCAGCACTGTCCGTGACTCCCGCGTCAACAACACCCTTTCACTCCATACCAGCACTCACTGCACCACTAAAATTAGTGCCGCCAGGGAAAGATTGCAATTCAGTTACTGAGGGACCCAGTAACTGTACTGAGGGACCCAAAAACAGTTACTGAGGGACCCAGTAACTGTTTTGCCTTCATAGGGTCAACTCAATCTGCATAGTGCAGTGGTTGGTGATTGAACTTTCATTTTTTCACTGTCATATGTTGTGTCGCATTTCATATATGCTGCTTTTGCTCAACCTCAAGGTGTAACCGGACCACAGGGACCTCAGGGAATTCCTGGAATCGAAGGCAGACCTGGTCAGAAAGGGGAGAAGGGTGACCTGGGGCCCAGTGGTAGTCCAGGTACAACACTACTGAAACCTATAACTCACTGAGCAACTACTCTGGTCTTACTTTGTGTGATGGCTTCACCCTTACTGATCTGCTTTTAATTTCAGGAATATCAGGCATTCCAGGACTCAAAGGTGAAAAGGGAGACAAAGGAGTACCAGGTAAAGGAGAATAAAAGATGTTTGGGGTCGACAACATGCATCATGCAGACACTGGAAAGGGGTCTGCAACAGCAAGGAGATTTGTTGAGTCCTGTTCTTGGAGACCTCAACACATCCCAGGATGTGATATTGGGCCTGGGCCTCTGCTGGGGTGTTAGTTGTTCACTGGAGGGGTTGTTTCTGTAAGATGAACGAAGAGGTGATGCTGCCTACATTTTTGTGTAAATAGAAAACACACAAAGCAATAGTTTAAGATGAACCAAACAACAACCTCCCTACCCAGGAGTGAAAGACAAAGTGTACTGCCTGTAAAGCTGATGGGGATGGGGAGCGTAGGAAGACAGCAAGCATTTGTCCTGTGCTCCTCTGTAGCATTGCAGGAAGAAGTATCTTCAGAGGCCAACTTAGAGCCCATAAAACAGGCCTTTTCTTTGACCTTCCATCTGACAAAAGCCACCCCTCTCTTTCAGGCACCCAAATGATAGGGTTACATTTTGCAGTACAAATTTGTTCCCATGTATTTCCCTTGAATCGACCATTTTAATCCTGAATTTATGTCGTGTACACAACCTTTTATGTCCATCAGGAGGTGACAAAGGTCCAAATGCTGCACCCTTCTACTTTCATTGATACCTGAATGATAGGGATGGGAGTCACCTGGCCCAGCATTATGTGCTTACATATGTCTGATGCACTTAAATGTACATGTCTAGGCTCTCTGTACAGTAATTGAAGACCCACCTGGAGGAATGGTCTCCAGCCCATCAGTGGAATTTAGGATATGGAATAATTGATTGATGAGGTCTGCACTGGGTGTAATGGGAAATAAGACACCTACTTGAGAAATAAATGCCTATGGTGTGGACAGCTGAACTAGATGAGTTGAAATCCACTATAAATACTAGTTTGTGTACACATTTATAAATGTATAAATATCTTTCTTATAATATTTTTGTTTGTTTTGATGATCTTAGGTCTTCCAGGGCAAAAAGGAACAAAGGGAGACCAGGGCCCACCAGGTAAGCCCGTGTTTGACAGCATGACTTAGTCTGATGATGCAAAGCACTTCAAATATCACATTTCACTTCTCTGTATCAATGCAAAATGCTCATCACATGCCTTCCTTTGAAAGGGACAAAGGCAATGACTTTCTTGCTTTCCACCCAGGCAGCCTAGGCCTAACTGGTCAAAAAGGAAGCAAGGGTGATCGTGGCAATCAGGGTCCAAAAGGAGAACTGGGAGTAAAAGGAGCCAAGGGAGACCATGGATTCCCTGGTAAGTCTGTTTGCCATGGGGTCTGTGGAGCTGATGGTGTATTCGGGTTTGGGACTGTACACCACAGACTGGCACAAGCATGTTAACAAAGCTCATTTGGAGGAACTCAGCAGACAGATCAGTCTTCCCAGAAGATGAATTTGCCTAGGGTCACATTTATACCTTGAGAGGTGTATTAAAGACGTGCAAGTAAACAAATACATTAAATTTTCTCAAATCCCTGATCTCACAGAAAACCAGAACAAGTTATCCTCCTTTTTACTAGGTACAGAGACATCCTGCAGCATACCACACTGCTGGGATATAAATCCCATGGCAGTCAGGAACACTGATTTGGAAACATCAGTGCTATTTAACTATGCCTCGTTAATTGTAGGTCACAAAAACAGTTCAAAAGGGCCATCACTACAGCTACTCCCCACCTTTACCTCCTCCCTTCTGATTGTGGAATGCTTCCAAAATCCATGAGACCATAATGTAGTAATAAAAATCACCAAACAGTAGTTGCAATAGACTGTGTGAAGCAGCCAGTGTTACAATGGTTTTTCTTTTAATTGCTCACATAGAACAGTACAAGAGTCCTCAAACATAAACTAGAGCCTATGTGAGGGTCCTCCATGCACTCCTTTTGAGGAGCTTTGCCTCTGGAGGAGAGTAAAAGTGTAACTGGGTTGACTCCAGGCTAGGGACTCCCTTCTACATGGGTGTCAACTCCTGGTCCCCAGAAGGAGACAGCAATGTCTGCTTTGTGGAGATAGCTTCTGGGGGAAGACCTCATTGAGTCTTTTTCAAACACTCCTGCTCTCAAGACCAGGATGGTGCACAGAAATGTGGAGGACTGTTGGGAGTGGCTTTCTGCTGCCCAGTGCCAGTACCTGGAGAGCAAATCCCATGATGTAGATCTTCCTGCAAGTACTCTGGAAGATACCATGCCTGCTTCTGGAAAGTCCAAAGGCTACCAGAGATGTAATCTTCCAGGTAGTAGTGTGAATAGGATATATTTCCCATGAGTGAGTGGATGGAATTTTGCAAGTGGTCCTTTTCTTAAGTCACATGTTAGTAAGACTTTGCTGTATGGGATACTAGTTTTCTTGCCATGTTTCTTTTACATTCACTTAGTCACTTCAGGGGGTGCATTCTGTAGGACAGAGCCCTTATATCTCTGACTTACCCAATTATTCAGAAAAAAGTTAATAACTGATTTTTTCCCCGAACAGCTGTCAAATATTTGTTTTTTTTTTTTTTTTTTTTTTATTAAATTTGAACAGGTTCACCAGGAACAAAAGGGAGCAAAGGTGAAAAAGGAGAAGGTACTGGACTTTTATTTTTTCTCTACTTGCCCTCTGGCATTGAAGCTATCTGAAATCAGGACCAACTTGCCCTCTGTGCACACTAGTTATGGCTACCAGAACCAAGGGGTTCCAAGCTCTGAGCTGTAGCCTGGTGTCTCTAGACCAAGGAGAGAGCTTTGAATTGTTTGGATTTGAGTTACCAGTAACTTGTGGTCCCACCCTGGCTACAGCCATGGAGACTGGAACATACATCCAGTTTGGGCAGTCACTGCTTCTGTCTTTCAGTATGCTTTTTTCTTCATGTCTATATGAGCAGTAGAGTTATTTTCTTCTCCTCTGAACTGTCAGGCAGCGCTATTGTACGAATTGTGGAAGGGGGCAGGAGAGGCCGTGTGGAAATCTTGCACAAAGGGTCCTGGGGAACAATATGTGACGATGGCTGGAGCACCCAAGATGCCACTGTGGTCTGCCGAATGCTGGGATACACCCGTGCCATAGATGCCTTCACAGCCACAGCAGGTGAGTCCACAGCAGCTTTTCACCTCCCCAGGCCTGACATGGAAGGTTACACACACACAGAAAGCACCATAGCAAGCTCTTCTACATGAGCAGCAGGAGAGCAAAGATCTCCTGAAAGGGGAAGCTCATTTCCCTTGGGATGGGGGAGCTGCATGTCCATTGCTGCTTGAACTGTGCAATCCAGCCTACACCTACTGTCCACAGACATCTCTTTAGAAAAAAAAAAAACCCAAACATATTCTTTATTTAGTCCAACAGTTTGTTCATTTGTTTGTTTTGTTTTATTCATCTTCCAAAGGCTCTGGACAAATCTGGCTTGATGACGTGAATTGCAGAGGGCATGAATATTCAATTTTAGACTGTGAAAAACCAGACTGGGGTGTGAACAACTGCTCTCACAATGAGGACGCTGGGCTGGAGTGCATTTGATGGGACGAAGAGGTTGCCCTGGAGCCACTGCCTGCCTCTGCTCTCTATGTGGCTTTTCTTCATAATGTGAACCCAATTTCATCAGTCTGTGTTTATGGTCTCTTTACCAGGTTATAGTAATATTGACAGAGAAAGTTGAATTTTCCATAAATCAATAATGGTTTCAAGACCCATAGGTAACCTGAAACATACCAGCTGTCACAAAACATACCAGCTGTCACAAAACAACCAGAGCCCTGGCACGTGAGGCAGTTCACAGCTTTTCCAGTTACCTGACAGCAGCTCATCTGCAGTAGCTCCCATGTATGTGAACTCTAAAGTCCACAGAGAACGAGAGATAGTTCACTTCAGCTTAGTGCAGTAAGAGAGAACAGGATCAGTGTGCAGAAACAGGCAGTTACTGCAGCTGAGCTGGCTAGTCCATCTTCATCACAGTACATTGTGAATCTAAGCCTAAAACCCCCAGTGAAGTTCATACGTCCAAGAAAGCAGATGCTCAGAAATCATCAGATGACCTTTCTGGCATGCAAATAGAAATGTTCTCCAGAAACGATGCTGATCACAGCTTAAAGTGCAAAAATAAGTGCTTGGGATCTAAGTGCTATACTGTCCTGGTTTAGTACAGACCTTGTTTTTGACTTTGGCCAAGTCCCCTGACTCATCTGTCAGTGTTTCCTAACCTGTCCTCAGAAGCAATACTCTTTACCTTATCTGGTGCATAAAGCTAAGCGTTTCACACCTTTAGAAATTAGATGCTTCAGTAAAGCAAGAGAACAATGAATCAAAGTTATAATGAGAAAGTATCAGCTAATTAAACTTCCAGACTGAAAATATGGACCCCAAACTGTGGGCTTCTACATTAATTGAAAGTGTTATATGTGTCTGAGATGATAGCTGAGGGGCTTCTCTTTCTTAAGGATATCTTTTCTTGAGTCTTACCCTTTTTCATCAGCACAGGGCATTCGGAAGGTGACAAGCAGCCTCCATACATGTAGCAGGGCACTTTGCAACAACATCCTTATGTACATTTGACTCCTGCCTCTGGTTTAGAGAAGGCAAGGAGTACTTGCCACAAACCCTGGTAGTCCTGGTATTTTGTAGCTGGTGGAAACATGAAAACAGTGGCTTACCTGCACAAGAAGAGACAAGAGCTTTCTGTTCTGGTATGGAGGCCCAGCAGCACTAATGCATGCTGAGTACCAGTGCTTGGGCTAACACAGCTTTCTGCAGGGCTCCCACGGACAGTGCTGAGCCTGCATGGGTTTCCTTCATCTTTCTTTGTATGTCAGTGTGTAAATAAAGTGTTTGCACTACTAGGAGATAAAATTTACAAGCTGCACTCTTGTCTTGATACATCAGCATGTGGTGCTAACACTCTCATTTTCTCACATTCCTCCCTGATAGGGTACATTCATCACCATTTTTCAGGGTAAATGTTGAGATATTTGGTTTCTTCATTGGGCAAAACTTCCACTGAAGTGAAAGTCACCATGTTCCAAATGACGACCCTTTGGCTGGACTTAAATTCCCATAAATCTCCTTTTTGGAGAATAAGCATCCAGAAAATAGCAGGATTCAGGTCAAGACATGGGGGTTATATCTACATACCCAGGGCAAAGGACACCAGAGACCAGCCTGTCTGCCCCTAAGTGCAGCAGAAACAGGTTCAGCCCAAGTTACCATCCAGCAATATGGCCATAAAGCTTAACCTAGTTCCCTGCCACTTCTTCACCTTGCAGCGCTGTTGCCAAAATCTGCACTCTGGAGCCAGAGGGATTTCCTGGCAGTCTGGGAGAGCCCATGGCAACACTGAAGAGCTCAGTGCCAAGTACACAACATGTCATTTATGTTGCAGGGACTAAAGAAGGAAACAGGATGTGGGCAGTGGGGAGAGTGCCTCTGTTTAAACTCAGTGGCACCACAGCTTTGTTGCAGCACAGCCCTGGGGAAGTCCGTAAGGTGGCTCAGGAAGGCACACAGTGGGGCAATGGCTGCAGGGGCAGGGAATGCCATTGCTAGAGGGGAACAGGCCAAAACATGTCTGGCAGCATTGTCATAGCCCACTCCTTTCAACCGGATGCAGGAACCATTACAGAACTGTCTGTACCAGTACAGTGCATTCTGGCCTGGGAAGGGAAACAAAGGGGTCAGGACCAGGACCTGTGTTAATATTACCATGCTGGCAAAGCCAGATCTTGGCTTGAAAACAAACATTGCTATCATAAACCACCTCTGTATGCCTGGTCCTGATCTGGAAGTCCAGCCAGATGAGAGGACAGCTGTGGGCACAAAGCTCACTCAAGTATAAGAAACACAGACATTTCTGGCTGCTAAAGCAGAGCATGTCTGAGCAGCAGGAGAAGAGCTGAGCCCAGTACAGGGTGTGCAAGAAATAGCATCCCCTGGAGGGGACTACTGTGGCCAGGTCATGGTGCCTCTGGTCTCATACTCCCTGACTATGTAAGCCCCAATGGATTCCCTTGGAGAAGCACTGCCCAGCTGTGAATAAAAAGCAGAAGATGCTGGTGGTGACAGCAAAAGTTACATCTGTCCTCTTCTGTTCATACTAGAGTGAAACCAGAAAGAAGTCACTAATGTTACTAAAGCAGGAAGAAATTCTTCCCAGGTCCCCTAAGAGGCAGATGATCTGAAGTAGTCATGGAGCTGTGAGACTGTTAAGCTGTAGACTTGCTTCCCATGAGAATCAGTAGTCCAGGTGCCAGAATAAAAATTGGAAGTCCTGCTTTAGCAGATTCATAAGTTCACACTGAATTCCATGTCTTTTAATTCAAATCACAGATACCATGGCAGCTTCTCACCTGAAACAAATCGCCATATTCACAGCTGTGTTGTGTTTTGGTAGGGGTAAGAAAAGCCTTTATTTAATTCCAAAACCAAAACAAAACCCCAGATTATTTTTAGAGCCACTGGATAAAGCTAGCATGGGCATAACTGGATCTAAATTATCTTCATGTCAGTTCTTGTATCAAACAAAAGTTACCCAGGAAGGGCAACGGCTGGACATATCCGAACAGTGTGCCACCGGCGCGATGAGCCCCGGGATTCCTTCCCAGTAAATGAGCGGTGCTGAGTTACCGGGGTCTCCCCACAGAGATCGCGCACGATGTGTATTTATTAAAAATGCTCCTTCCTGACACTAAGGGGAGCTCAAGGGCCGCCACCGGCTCCGTGGCCGACATCCCGGAGGTCCCGCGGCCCCCCGGCCGGAATGGGATGGGAGGCTGTCCCTGCCCAGCCGGGAAAGCGGCATTTCAAACTGAACATTCCTTTTTCTTGGTGCTTTCTACCCTGGAGAACCGTGAGTCCTGCGCATCGCAGGAGGAGGGTCCCGATGATGTTTCCACCGGGTGCCTGTTACATCCCACCTGTGTCACAGGGAGGGACAAAAACGTGGCTTGTTTTGTTCAACAGACTGATGGCACACACAGCAAGACCTAAAACCCTGAAGCAGGGAGCTCGGTCTAAGAGGATGAGGCAGGTTGTAGTGGTTTCTCATTCTTCAGTAGCTCCAGCTGTGTTTAGCCAGTCCTCTCGGAAAGGGATTTGGAAAAAGAGGAGTGGAAAATACCTTGGTGGTTCAGTCTCTTGCGCCTGATGGTTTGTGAGAAACTGCCAGCAGTCTGGACAGCTGTATAGGCTTTCTTCTCCACTCTTAACAGTTAGAAACAGTATTTTTAAGGCAAAACCCCAGATTAAACCAGCATGTCAGAGTTGTCCCCTTGTAGAGACAGAGGAGGGACAGCTGCTCAGCTCAATCCAGGCTTGATGCTGTGACAGCAGGACACAAGTCACAGCAGCAGCACTTGGAGCCTGAAACCCAGGACTGGGACCCAAAGGTGGTAGGTTTGTGGGGCACTCATGGTCCACGTGTCCATTTCTGCAGTCTAACGAAGGTCCATGGCATCAGGAAGAGTGGCACAAGTTCCCACACAATAGTTGGTGAGAAACCAAAAATGCCTCTGGAATCTACAAAAATGGGTCTGTGACCTAGAGCCTGGTTTGCATGCCCACACCACCTCCCTCTCCACATACCCAGCTCAGTGCTATTTAGCCCTAGCTTTTAAGTCTCACAACTAACAGCCCTACACTGCCCTAAAATAGCTGTCTATAATAGCTAATAAGGAATTGTACTGCTTTGCTTATCATCCACTTCCAGCACCAATTAAAAAGACTTAGTTAAGCAAAATGCAATTACACTGTCATGGATAAAAGGGATACAATTAACTAAAAAGGAATACTTTCCCCTAGGAATGTTATTTTCAGATGTTCCTGTCCCTGACCACTCCTCGTGATCTGAAGAGATTTGGGGTGGGGAGAATTGGGGGAGTTTGGGTACTTTGTCTCCCCATCTCGCTGACTCACTTGTATTCTGAGGTAAGTTATAAGACCCATGAGGACACAGATCTTCTCTAGAGCCCTGAAACATTGTTTCCAACATATCTGACACTGTTGTCCCTACTTTTCCAAGAAGATGAGAGGTTGTCTGGCACAAGGTGGGACTTCCCTCCTCCTGGGGAGAAAACAGGGGTTTCTGTCAACAGTGAATGAATGGGAATCAGCCAGAGACTGGAAGATATGTGCTGTGGCTGGAAGGATTTACCAAAATCGTTAAGAAGGGAGGAGACATGTGCCACCCTTCCCAACCCAATGTACAGGCAGGCACCAAGGCTGATGGTTTTCCAGCCCTGTAGTGCAGAGACACTTGATCTCAGCCACCACCTGTTCTGTGAACACAGGCATTGGAAAGCTCAGCTTTGCAGCAGGATGCAGATTTCCCTGAGAATGTGTGTTAATAAATACAGAGTATTTATCAAATCATTGCTATGTTGCCATATTAACATTACTGTCAAACTACAGAAAAATGACTTAGAGGAGAAGGCTGCAGGTTGCCAGTAGAGTTTGATGAGAGGCTGAATGCAATTTTCATAGCCTGGACAGAAGTCACATGCAATGGAGGGCACACAGAGATGCAGAAGAGTAAATAGCCAGTTCACCAGGTTTACAAAGCCTTAAATTTATGCTGAATGCATAACACATGTCACCTTAGCAAGATTCTTAATGATTCCAGTCGCAAATGTAAGTAAGGCAATTTAATTTGGCTCACAGCTAACAAGTAGGTCTCTCTGAGGGATGTTGTTCTTTAAAGCACATTAAAGCCATCACATTAAATCATGTAATAAAGGAATGACTCTCTGGTCACATTACAGACAGGTAAACATTTTAATATGCATGCTGGCTATATCTAAAGATTAAACTCATAATGTAATATATGGATCACTAATTGTATTTTAACTCTTCTGAAGTCTTCTGTTTGCAGAGTGAGATCATGTTACCAAAAATCTGCCAATACATCTCTTAGTTGTTTCTGCTAAACATCATGGTGGAAGCGGCATGTGGCCTCAAAAGGCTCAGGTATGTTTTTTCTGTTTCACTTGGTGTCAGAACTGGTCATGTTTTGCTTGGTTAACTGTCTTCCCACCAGCATGGTCCAGCAAAGGCCCAACCAACCATCTAGTACAGCACACAGCCCAAGCCACAAGTATTTCTGACCTCAGCAGAGAGACTGGTTTGGCTCTCACTAGCACGGGCGCAAAACTGGAGCATGCATCAATGCAGGCAGCTGCTGTGCCATGAGGCAAAGCTGAATTTAACCTGAAGTATTTAAGCAAACTGTTAGTGGTAGCTCCAAATGATTATCCACTTATTTCAGTATTTGTCTTTTTCAAATGTGACCTAAAATCTATAAGTAATTAGTTATTGTACTGTCTGCAGTATTGCAAAATGCTTCCCTTCATTTTTTATTCGGACTCTTAGGTATAACTCCAGAATCATTCTAGTCATACCAGCCTTCAAAGGTCTAAACGGAGAGGAAGGGGGGGCTAACACCTTAATATTATTGAGATTTGCAAGAAAACCTGAGGATTTTCCGGGGATTCAGTGGGAGATTAAAAAAAAAGTGTTTTGCAGACAAATAGAGGAACTTGTGCCTCCAATTCAAAAGGAAAGACATATCCAAATGGAGAAAGATTTAAATGTTAAAGTGCTAAATAAACATTGTTATTCAACAGCAGTCTTTGTCTTTTGAATTCTAGGTTAAAACTATTTCACAGGGACTATTAGAGCTCATTACTCTCCTTTGTTGAAATTAAATAAATTTCAACAATACAAGTTTCAGAGTGAAGGGGAATTGCCACCTGAAACTCTTCTCAAGTCATCTGAGTGCCACAGCAGGGGAAAGCAGAAGGGGGCTTTGAAAGCTGTTAAATAAGTACACCATGTCAATGAGAAAGTAGCACACAAATTGCATTATTCTAGGTCCACCTTGTGATGTTTTAGATAAATACTAACAGATAAGTGGCACAGTGAAGCTGCTGGTTTCACACCATCAGGGTATCAGCAGCATGACAGAGCATGGGCTGCAATGACCCTGTATCTCACTGCGTTAGGAAATCCCACTGAAGTCAAAGGATTCAGAGAGCTTTCAGGCTCGAGCCATAAATCACTCAAGATATGAATTACTGCCTTATTAGAGCAGCTTCATAACTGTAATTCCAGATAAATATACAATTAGTCTGATCTCTTATGATAACATGCAGCAGGAAAAAAAAATCATCTCGTACTAAGCTGGCTAGCCATTCAAATGAGCTGCAGCAAGCTTTCACAGGTGTGTAAGACCAGCAGGACCATTATAAAAATCTCATCTGACCTTCTGTATGGTGCAGGGCAGAAAACCTCACCCAGGAGTTTCTGCATCATCGTGAAACTACAGCTTGTGTTCTAGGAAGGTGCCTCCTCTTGGTTTTCTGAAAGCAAAAAAATCACCATGTTCCTGAAAAACCCCTGTGTTCTTGCCATGTTACTTATCCTGTTAGCTCTCCCATCATATCTCCACTCTTAACCTGTGCTGGAACATGAGGAGCCAGCTGAGGTCCTTGAGCTACCCCATCTTTTTGCCTTAAATTCATTCAGACAGGGTTCAAGAAAGAAAAGTTTTCCTTAATACAGTTAGCTTCACCTGGTACGGATAACCCACAGCCAGGTTTTGGAAGAGCTACTGTACCAGCCAAACAGCACACCTGTAAAGGGATGATAATGTCCTTGCTGGAGTTAAGAGAAGAGAAATGCACAGCACATGCCAAGATCAAACTGGACCTTGATGGTTTTACTGCTGATTGACATGTGCAAGGGAATTTCTGGAAGGTTTTTGCCATGGTAGTTGGGGCTCATGCAAGGACTGGGGCTCTGAGATTGCAGTAGTGCAGTTGCTCTGATTTCGTAGAATAGTTAGAACAGTTAGGGTTGGAAAGGACCTTAAGATGTCTAGTTCCAATCACCCTGCCATAAGCAGGGACACCTCACACTAAACCATGTCACCCAAGGCTCTGTCCAATCTGAC
>NDXB01021519.1:0-16784 GCA_002631895.1 Agapornis roseicollis | reverse complement strand
AGCAAGCTGCTCCAGTGGAAGGGTTCCTGCCTGTGGTAGGGGTTGGAGCTGGATGAGCTTTAAGCTCTCTTCCAACAAAAACCTTTCCAAGATTATTCACAAGAACACAGCAATTACCTTGTGCTGACCGCAGGCCAGGAATGTGACCCTGACAAACAAGTGGTAGATGTGACAGGTTTGAACACAGACCAATCTTCCATGGAAATTAAAACATCAACACCACAAGCATTCCAATTCCTGCAATAGCCTGCAACACCTTTCCTCTCTTGCATCTTCTCCTCCAGAACCAGACAAGCACATCTCAACCTTTGGCTGTTATCAGTGATGGCAGCTTCAGATGATGCAAAGAGACCTTTCTGAACACGGCACAAGGGGCTGAGGATGCCCACCAGGCCTGTTATGCCACATATGTTCATGTGCTTCTACAGCCCTCCTGAGATAAGACTGTTAGACTGCACATTGTGACACAGAGCATGAGAAATCCTCCGGGACACTGCTGCAGGGTGGGCCGATGTCCCATGAGACTGGGACATGAGCATAGAGCTTTGGAAGATCAGCTCTTCTATGTCTCACCCCTTGCATCATGCCTTTGGGAGCAAGTTGATTTACAAGCATGGAATTGAGAGGAAAAGAGCAAAATTCCACTCTCTATTTCTTTTGGCACTGACCAACAGGTCTTCCAGATGACAAAGTGAGGTGGGAAGGAAGCAAAGATCATTTATCAGCAAACTCCTACATTCTGTTTTCAACACCCAAATCCTCCTCCCTAGCAGGACAGCACAGTAAACCTATTGCCCCAGGAAGCACCATTAAATGTGTCAGAATCCCCCATGTGCTTAATGCCACTCTCAGGGCTTTAAAAGTGAGACAGAGAAGGGGTGAAGGAATCATGTGTCCCAGGACATCTTTTTCTAGGTGACATGGTCCAGTGTGAGGCCTCCCTGCCCATGACAGGGGGGTGGAACTGGATGCTCTTTAAGGTCCTTTCCAACCCAAACCATTCTGTGATTCCATGCCCAAGGAAACCAGAGCCATCTTGCACTCTCCTTGGAGAGCAGCACAAGCCCCCTCACTGGGACTCCCCTTCTCCAGTGCTTTCCCCTCTGCTGCTGAGCACCTCACCAGCATCTCCCAGCCTAGAGGTTCACAACACCCATCACAGGAGCTCGCAGAGGTGCTGCTTCTGGAATACCCACAAAGCCAGCCCATCCAAGTGACCCTCTTCATTAAGCACCCATGTGCCTGGCAAATGCATTCACCTGAGTGCTTGCCACGTTAACAGCAGCACTGGCAATAGCTGTTCAGTGAGAGCTTCCTGACAGAGCAGGAAAGCAGGTAAAGCAGATGCACGTGTGTGACACCGACAGCCAAACGTGGGCACACCCCTCAGACACAGATGCCAAAGGCTTTAGGCAGTGTAATAAACCCAATGAAGAGCCCAGCATAGCTAAAAGGATGTTAAAACTAAAAACAACAGCAATAAGTTGCTTTGTTGACACTGACCCACCATAAGCACTGCAGGTTGATATATTAATGCTGCACAATATGTCAGCTCTGGCTTCCTATTAAGGCTCAGCAGGCCAGGCTGTGTTCTGCTTACCTGGACCTCTCGGTGGCTCTTTTCCCAACTGCTGTGCTTCTCTGCTTCCTGCCAGGGCCTGGATTCCAGGGCAGCATCACCCCATGCTGTAGAGCAGCCACCACGCTCTCCTGTGGAACACTGTGTTTCAGCAGTGGGCAAAGCAGTCTCCTCAGCAACACTGACTCCCACTGAATGCCCTCAGAAGGGTCCAGCCCTGCCATCCCATAAGCAAGCTTATAAGCCCCCTTTCTCGTCTCCATTAAATCCACCCAGTCCTCATGGTAAGACACAAGTTCAGGTTCACTCCACAATCTGCTCTCCCATCCCCTGCCGTAAGATGGGTTGGAACTCAAGTCCACATTTTCCTCTAAGGAACTAAGCAAGTTGCCTGGTCCTCAGGAAGCCACTTCAAACTGCTGCTGGGACACTCACCAGCGGAGTCTCCTCCGAGTTTACCAGGCGTGTTAAGATGAAGCTCAGGGAAGTAAACTACTTGAAAGAGATTACATTGACCTTGTAGTGTCTGAGTGCTTCCAGCAGTGCTAGCTGTCTCTCCAGGAAGAGAGAGGCAGCTCAGAAGTGGTCCATCTCCTGCTCCTCCCTCCCAGTTCAGCCCCTCCTGGCCAGCTCTCAGCCAAGTGATGCAGAAGGCAAGTGCCTGCAGATCAGCACTGTTTTTGGCTCTCAGTCCAGAGACACGAAGGCTCAGCACCACAGATGCGCTGGTTTCTCTTCCCATCAGATGCAGGAAGCCCTCCATCTCTCCCAGCAGGACAGTAGGAACAGCTCAGGAGCTTGGTTTTACCTTGAAAGTCTCAAAACTCTTATAGAGGACACTGGCCTGGGTAGGATAGAGCTGCCCTTCCTTGTGCAGGCTTCATGCCTGTTACCTGCTTCCTGTTTTTTTCAGCATCCAAATCATTTCCATGCAACTCAACTGGGAAAGCCACAAGCAAGTAGGTCACAGACTATTGGGAGGGGATGAAGAGAAGGATGAAAACATGAATAAATGGACATGAACTTGCTTGACCAGACACCAGCTGGCAGGATCCATGGGATGATTGAGTTATGTGTAACTGAAGATCCTTTGGGATCAAAGCATTTAATGCTAGGGAGTTAGAGCTGAGAAAGGAATCCTGTGGAGACAGGACTGTAAACATTTCATCCCTTCCCTGGAATGGGGCCATACCCAAAGCCCTTACACACAGGGTAAACAGTGTGGAGTCAGTCCTGCAGGATTCCAGGGGGATTACAGAGCAACACTGCCACCAGCAACACTTTCTGCTTTAGCAAGAGTGCCAGGTTCCTTCCTACTGTCCTTGTCACCTGGTGCTGCTTCAGTCCCAGGCACCCAACACTGAAACCTCAGAGCTTTCCAGGACCATCACCCCCTTTGCAGGGTGGCATCCCACAAGTTACCTGTGCTGCAGCCCCATGGCTGCACATCGCGCTTGTGGGTCATGGGCTCTGAAGCTATGGCCAAGCTACAGGTCTCCTTGCTGCAGGGTACAGGGACACTACAAGTCTCTCTGGGTTTAAGGAAACGTGTTGTTTGGATCTGTGAACTATAAACACCCCATAGCTAGCTCTAAAAGCCCCTAAACCTCAGCCAGCTGGAGGCTGGAAAATCTCTTCCAGATGGACCTTTCTCTGTTCATCCTGTTCTTATGTTTCTTCTGCAGCATCTGCTACTGGCCACTACAGGAAGACAGGCTCTGATCCTACATAACCCATCTGATGCTTTTATCACTCCTCGAGTGGAACCCCACAGCTCTGCAGCTTCCCCTCAAACTCAACAGCTAAGCTAATGCACCCTGCTGACCAAGTGAGCCACATTCTTAAGGTATCTTCTCCCCCCACCACTGAAGTCCCAAAGTGGTTTTGAGACAAGCATTCTGCGTGCTGGCACCCTGGAAACCAGCTCAAGGGGCTGTGCGGTCAGAAACGCTCCCCAAACTCCCTGTTCCCACCTTAAAAGCATTGGAGAGGGAGTTTGTTTTCATGTTGTTTGAAGTTTCCAGGCTCAGCTCAAGAGGACTGGAGTCAGGAAGCTTCATGTTCAAAACCAGTGGCTCAGCCATTGTCTTGGCTTCAAAGGGTAGAGCAGGGGATGTTTATCATCTTCCCTCTGACCTTTTCTTTTGCTTACCACACTCTTGAACACAAGCATCCTTGTAAGGCAGAACTGGAACTACCCGCACTGATTTAGAAACACTGATTTACAAATATCAGAATATTGCAAATATAGAAGAAAATAGCAGGAAATAGATGTATTTTCATAGCGTGACATTTTTAGTACGCTTCTGCTTTCACCAAGTCAGTTGCCTTAAATGACGCTGCTTTATTGTGATGAGCTCAGTGAGCATCACAAGGACAGTTCCTTAAAAGGATGCTTTGTGGCTAAAATCAGAGCTTCCCTCTGACTTGGTTCTTGCGAGGAAATGGACTAAATCCCCCCTGGAGGCTGCCCTGTTCTTTGGGCTCTCACCCTATTCCTCATCAGTTGTCCCAGCATCAGTAAAACCCTCCTCCTTCCTCCAAAGTTTGCCTAAGAAAGAGGAAGATCAAGACTTCATTACTGCAAAGGAAACAATAAAAAAGGGGTCCTGCTGCCCCCTCTTCCTTTAGCCTTCCCCTTGGTGAGACCATTTAGCTCATGGGATCAGCACAAAGCTAACAGAAGAAAAACCAAACAAGATGAGGTGTTTCTGACACTTTGGCATTCCACAAGGGCAAAGCTGAAAGCAGCCAGGAAACCACTAGGTCCTTTGCAAGGAAATCAAGTTGATGTTCGAGGGCTCTGCCAGACACATTCCCTGCAGCTGCTCACATGAATGTACCCTAGAAATCCTAAGGGAGATGCTGAGCACTGGAGAAAGGCACCTTCACCAGGCTTCTGAATCAGTGGCCATGATGGCATTGGGATGGACAGGCCTCTGGCTCTTGCACACTGAGCTGGGAAAAGCACCACCACTGGCTTAAGTTGCTCTGCTGCCTTTCCCAGCTCAGGAATTGGCTCCTGTGCCACGGTCCTTCAAGCAGAAGACACTAAGAGCCTCTGTTTGGCTGGGGGAGCAAGGAAGAAACATTTCTTCCTAAATCCTGGAGACATGGGAGGATGAGGGAAAATCACTCCAGCACCGGTCATTTGGAGACAGAAAGCAAGGCTGAAGAGCTTGAAACCTTGGCACTTTGTGATCTGACCCAATCAAACTCACACCTGAGAGGCTGTGTCTACAATCACTACCTCAGACAACAACTTCTGCTCCTGGGATAGGTTTTGCCCTTTGTGTTCACTTCACGCACGGCTGTGAAAGCAGAAGATGGAGATGGGCAGTCACACAGGCTGCGGGACTGCAAAAGCCATCAGGATGCAAAGCCTGGGACATTGTGCTCTGTCTCCATCTCATCCTTTGGCTGGAAATCCACCCCATCACACACACACAACACTGCTTTGCTGCTCATGGAGACAGTGAGCTCAGGACTGTCTTAGAGAGAGTGAAAAAGCCATCGGAGGTGGCTAAAGTAGGAAAGCAGAGCACATCTGGTTACAAACAACAAGGTTATAGGAGTACTATGAGCTGCTGCCACTACTCTGTACACACCCAGCCACTGCTTCCCATTGTCTCACTGCAGGCAAAGAAGGAACTGAATCAAAAACTTCTTTTATGTCAGACCCAGAAAGTCCCTATCTGCAAGCGCTTACACTGGGGAACTGTGCTCTGAGCTCCAAAGGTCAGCCAAGCACCTCCTCGTCTGCTCCTGCAGCAGCATCAGTGATGCTTGGCTGGTGACGGGGCAAGGCGGATGCAGGATGCACCTAAGTCCCAATGAGAATGGATGCGCCTCTAACCCAAACTCAGAAGGACCAACCTAAGCTGGTGCAGGAGGAGGAGGGGAAGGTGTCAGGGCAGCAGCACCAGGGATGGAGCACAAGGAACAGGCAGGAGTCAGCACATCACAACTTCTCTGCAGGAAGGCAGCACTTGCCTTGCTGCTGCAGAGCCAGAGCTGAGGATCCCTGAGCTTCTACCCTCCTACAGGAGCTCCTGCAGCAAAGTTTCCCCTCCTCCTCCTCCTTTTCCTCCAGCACCAGCCCTGCAAGTGCCAGGCAGAGCCTCTCTTCCCATCCCTGCATCTCTAAATCTGCCTGGTTGCTGAGCATGTCTATTCTAGGCAGCCAAAGGCAGGCGAGATGAGGGAAGCGAAGCGCACGCAGCAGCCACATCGTGAACAGCATCAGTGCCAAGTTCTGCTCTGCTATAGCCAGTTCAGACAGAGAAGGTGGCTCATGTGGTGCTCCAAGACAAGTACCACCATTTGCAAAAGAAATCAGGAAACAGTTCTTTCTATTCAAAAGAGCCAGGCAATTCTCAATTATCTGGGACACAAGGACAAGCAGAAATAGCCTTTATAAGGGAAGAATGCTAAATGTGGGTCAACAAAGAGATCAAACCCTAAAAACGAGCTCAGGACAGAAAAGAAATACCATTCTGGGACACCAATAACGCCAAGCTGAGGATTGACATGGAACAGCAATGCAAAGCAGTCCTCCTGCTACTGAAGCAAGTCCTGCCAGCCCTGAGCAGGGCTGGGAGAGCCAGCTTGGGGCAGCAGCATCTTCGATACAGCTGATCCCAGGAGGATGGAGGGCTTACAGCAGGGCTTGTCCTCAGAGTGGAGAAGGGAGGGAGGATGCTGGGCGGATGCTGTGCACTCCCCCAGCGAAGCAAGGAGTGAAGGCACCAGGGATGGGGGTTAATGAATCAGTTTTCACCCATGTAAAATCAGAGCCATCGTCTGGCCTGGGTGGGTGTATCAAGTCAGGAAAGCTGGTTATGTCCATTACATCCTATCTCCTACATATTGAAAAATTAAAGCAGTCCCTCCCCTGAGACTTAATCCTCTAGACAGGATTAAAGTCTATCAGTCAGTGAGCTACACCCTGGAGAGAACAACCCAGCATTTGCTGGGTGAGAGCTGAGATCCTATCAGCAAGCGCTTGGAGAGGAATTAGAGGGGAGCACAGGCAGCCTGAAGGTAGGAGAGCATTTTCCACTCTTAGCTTTCCTGCTAATGCATGATGGCATTCCAGACAAACCAGCTCCCTCTTCCATGCCTTGTTAATCTCAATGATACAATCAGAGTGAAGCCTGGCCCAGCTCTGGTTCCTCTCAGTTCCCATTGACTGGAATTGTCTCTGCAGCTCAGGTCCTTGGGACTTCCAACACAGTCCCAGGATGAGAAGACACTGTAGCCAGATTAACCTGTGGCAGTCACAAAGCACTTGTCCCAGGTCATTTAGCAGCATCTCACACTCTGGCAACTGCCTCAACCCTCGTGCTTCTCATCTACTCTGTTTACTGTCACCTCGTGGTGGCCACGACTTCCTGCACCTTGTTCTGAGCTTGCAGGACTCACCAGCCTCACCCAACACAACGCTCCAAGAGACGTGAAGCTTCTCTGCAGCGCCTTCTTGGAGCTCAAGCAGTTCTTTTGTGCTGGCTGAACTCCTGGCAGGAGGCTGTGCAGGTCAGCTGCACCCCAAGCACTGCTCTAACAGATACAGACACTCCGTTAAAGGAGTGCCCTCTGCTGATAGAACAGTCCTACAACAGGCGAAACACTGCTCTCCGGTTCCCTCCACGCCATGAGAACACAACCCAGGACAGATCACAACCCAAACACAGGCAAGTGAATACACTCCATTTAATGCAGTTCAACACAGAGGGGCCAAAACAGCAACACAAGATAGACTGAGGCATGTCAGGTGGGCAGGAGAATGAGACTGGAGAGCATCTCCCTGACACACAGGGTCCATGCTGGACCAAGTCCTGAGGTCTTGTTTCTGGTGGCCAGGAGGAAGAGGCTGAAGAGGGGTATGTGGAGGAGCTGCACTTACCCAAACATGAGCACACTGCCCACCTGCAAGGAAAGGAGCAGCCACCGCCATGCCGGAGAGGGGAACCCCAGTGCAGAGAAGAGTTTCAGCGCCAAGTCCCAGAGAAGGAATGTCAGAGCTGCCTCAGCACAACTCACCAGTGCAGCTTCTCCTGCCCGAGAAGCTAGGGAGCTCCACCAGCAAAGATGAGCTCCAAGGCAGCCTGAATGTCTCCTCCAGTGGCCTGCAGGGCTCGGAGGCTCAGCTCATCATCATGGATGCCCATGTCTCGCAGCTGCTGAAGCTGTGGTTGCCACTGGCTCTACAGACAGGAAACAAAAGAATCTAAGGGTAGGTACAAGTGTCCAAGTGGAAAGAAACCAGTCTTCCCCACAGCCCACTCTTCCACACTGCACTCTCCCACCTCTCTCAAGCTCACATGTGCAATGCTAAGTGTGCAAAAGGATCTTGAAAGCTCAAAGTCTTGCTGAAAACTCCCCAGATCCCCCACTTCCACCCATTCCTTGAGCATTGGTCTATCAGGCCTCCTGCAAGAAGCACTTCTTTAGGGATGCCCCTTTCTACTCTGCCTCAGGAAGCAGCAGGAAGAACCACTCCACCCTGCAACGCTCAAAGCAATACAGGCCTTTCTTTCATGGGCTGTGAAAGGAAGAGCCTGCGACACTGACCTGCAGGCTGGGCTGCCCCGAGGCTTGCAGGGCATGCTGTAAGGCCTGGCTGAAGAGGTCATTGGTGATGGGTGTCCCTGACTGGACACTGGATGACATCGGGGAGGTCCCAGAGGAATGACCCTAGGAGGAAATAAGTTGTACATGAAGCAGAACACTTGGCACAGGAACCAGGGCCACAGCACGATGCCTGCTGCACTCCCTGCATTGTGCTTACTGGAGCCCATATGGAAGCACTCAGCCCAGACCTGAGCAGGGTTTGCCTGGTTCTGTGCCCCAGGAGGCCCTCCCAGTGCTGCCACTGTACCTGGGTGCCAGGAGTGGGTGTGTGGGAGCTGCTCTCTGGGGTGCTTGCCAGTGCCAGCGCGGTGGCCAGCTCACTCTGGGTGATGGGCCGGGGCCCAGCAGCCCCAGTGTAGCCAAGGGAAGCCGGGCGGGAACCAGAGGTGCTGCTGGATGGTGTGGATCTGGTGCTCTGCATGGAGGAAAAGGAAACGAAACCACCTCAGATGATGGTGCCCATGACCCAGGGACATTTGGCTGGTGTGCTCCTTCCCAGGGCTTCCTTTCCTACAACACCTGCAAGTCTCAAGTGCAAAGCTTTTAAGAGCTAACCATGGCAGAAGGGGATGTGCTTTTTCCCACAAACCTTTCAATGTGTCATCCATCAGCTTAAAACCAAAGTGCTCTTAGCCTGTAACAAAACAATTAGCTGTTAACTGGCACTTNAGATGATGGTGCCCATGACCCAGGGACATTTGGCTGGTGTGCTCCTTCCCAGGGCTTCCTTTCCTACAACACCTGCAAGTCTCAAGTGCAAAGCTTTTAAGAGCTAACCATGGCAGAAGGGGATGTGCTTTTTCCCACAAACCTTTCAATGTGTCATCCATCAGCTTAAAACCAAAGTGCTCTTAGCCTGTAACAAAACAATTAGCTGTTAACTGGCACTTTTTTTTGGCCTAAATATGCAATTTCTCTTATAAAATACCTTGCCCTTTGGAAAGCTCCCTATATTGCAGAGAAGGGCAGGGACCAACACTCCCACCCTTCTCAGTCACACTCATCTATCATCCATGCACAACTCTCTGCATCAATCTGGCCATCAAGCTGAGGACAACTGCTGTCCCACTGTTCTGTTGCATTGATCTGTTGGGACCCTACTTCAGCACATAAGAAAATCCTACCATGAACAGCATCCAAGCACACCACAGTCCATGTCCGTCTCCAGGATACCCCTAGAGCAGCTTGTGATGTTCATGAAACAGGAAGAAAGAAAACCTTTGGAGGCTTTAAGGGCAAGTCCATTCCATCTTATTTGGCTGCTTACCTGATGGAAGTCATCTTCATCATCAGAGAGACCTTCGAACAGAAAGCCACCTGTAACAGAAGGGAGAATCGGATGCAGAAAAGTGGGTGCTGGCAGGAATCGGACATCAGATGAGAATTCCATGGAGCCCTTGGCCACATAGCTAGGACAGCCCCAGCTAACACACTGCTTAGGACAGAGGCCTCAGCACCAGCAATTTCACGTGCAGCAGATCAGTGCCCACCACCTGCACAAAACAGAGGCCACAGACAGGACTCTCCTACCAACAACCATCACACACACTTGGCTGGGAGAGGCCCTGAGGCCAATGTGTGTCAGTACAGCTTTGCCTGCAAACCCCACAGCACATCCTTTCTGCAGGGTCCCCACTGAGGAGTGTGGCTGAACGTACCTGGCATGTCCCGGTAGGAGCCAGAGGACATGCCCCGGGAGGATGTGTCCGGGGCTGGGAGCGGGGTGCTGCCAGCCACCGAGTGCAGGACAAGGACAATGGCATTCACCAGGGCAGGGTGAGCTGGGATTAGCCTGGAGAGAGAGGGGAGAATGAATTGTGGAGACAGGGAAAAGAGCAGCTCCACACCAGCCAGGACCCTCCAGCACAGCAGTGCCCAGCACTGCCCCACCACTGCTGCCTCTGCCTGGACAGGAAGACACCTCCCCACACTGTGCCACACAGCTGAAGCAGTTGGGGCTCCTTGATCCCATGCTGACCTTCCCACTGTAAGCATGTTCCCTATGCTCTCATAGGAGCAACTCTGTACTGTGAGCAACCAGATCCAGGTTTGAACCTGGGTAGGACAAGGGGTGATGGGTTCAAACTGAAACAGGAGAAATTCAGGTTGGATGTAAGGAAGTTCTTTACTATGAGGGTGGTGAGGTGCTGGCACAGGGTGCCCAAAGAAGTGGTGAATGCTCCATCCCTGGCAGTGTTCAAGGCCAGGTTGGACGGAGCCTTGGGTGATGTAGTGTGAGGTGTCCCTGCCCATGGCAGGTAGGTTGGGACTGGATGATCTAAAGGTCCTTTCCAACTCAAACCATTCTGTGATTCTATGAACCCAAGATGATGACAGCCCCATATCCCACTAAATATCCTTTGGTTAATCCAGTAGTGGAGGTAGATGTATATCAAAGTATCAGCTCCCTCCTTCCTGCTGCTGAGGAAGAAGTGCCCTATCCTGCATCTCTGACCTGATGCATTTGCCTGGCAGGCAGAAGCAGATCTCTCCAGCCCACCCAAAGAGCAGCAGCCTATACAACAGCACAACAAAGGCACTGCTTAGTCACTGCACCAGCTTACGTGAACTTACGTATCCAGCATGTTGGGGTCTGCAAACACTGAAAAGAGATCCTTGTCCTGCAGGACTCCTGGGAGGGACCAGGAAACACGATGAGAAGGAGACAGGATATAAGAAGCAGGAGCCAGTCAAACAGGAGCCATGGGAAACACCAAAAGAATTCATTGTTTTCCAGGAACTGAGTCACTGGCAGACAGTGTAAATACTCTGTCATTGTTCTCCCCAAAGCATTTATGCCTTTCTGGAGAGACTCTGGAGCACAGCCACACACCCAAGGGATGGGGCTTTCCCAGATCCCACAGGCTGTGCTCCAGCACAGACAGCTCCACCTTAAGGGCAGGATTAAACCCGGCTCACTCCGGCCAGGCTGTGACTGCACCCCACAGTCCACCTCCCTCACAGCAACATGCCAAAAAGCCAAGGAACATCCAGGCCAGAAGAATCTGGATTTAATGAATACACTGCGGCAGGGAGGAAGTATCCATCCCCACTGCTCTCCTTTGGGTTCCTTTTGAAGCCGTTATCCATCCCCAAACAATATCAATGGAGCACAGCTACAATGGACACATGAATAGGCACTGAGTCTTAATGCTCCACAAAGGGACCAAACAGCACTTTCTGCAGAGAAAGGGAACTCTCCCTTTCCCCCAGGAGGAACTAAATACAGACTATCTTTATCTGGCTTTCCTCAGATCCTCTGGATCACATCTGGACTCACCCAAAGCAATAGGGTCACTACTGAGGCCAGGAGTAGCTACAATGATCTGATCCAGTGACTCCTTGTTCCCCAGCATCTTGAAGACCTGAGACAAAATTAGAACAGATCAACAGAGGCTCCACTGTCGGACCCTCCTCACAGAAAGAGGACAGACAAAAGGCACCAGCCAGCACAACGTGAGGCCCCACTCACTGCATCTCTGTAGGCAGGACTGCTGTGCAGGGCAGTGTGAAGGACCCGGAACTCCCGGACTGCTGCCACCTTATCCACAGGCTCTGAGGGAGGAAAAGCAGAACAAAACACAGTTCTCCCTCTGTCAGCCTTTTCTACGTGCCACTGGGACTTCAACAGCAGTGGTGATTCCTTAATGCCCCTGCATTCAGCTCACCCAGAGACAAAGGGCCCAGGCTAATGACTGCCTCAATACAGTTATCACAGCAAAACAGGTAACTGTATTCTCAGCTTCCAGACATATAAAAATACATAGATATATCCTACACACACAAAAGGAGCTGTATTCAAGTGACAACCCTGACCTAACCCATCTTATTCCACACACACAGACCAGGAACACACACACACACACACACACGCCTGCTCATCCTTCAAGCTGAGTAAGCAGTTGCTTTGTTCCTGGTTCTCTGGTAACACCCTAAAACTGATCACAGTCATTAAGGGATATTCACTGCCCACATTACATAGCTCAATCCTTAAGTCTCCCATCAGCAAGAAAACATAATGCCCCTTTGCTGCTGTTAGAGGTGGAGAGGTCCCCCCCAGAACACACTGATCAATACCTCCTGAACACCCCACATCAGCCTCCCAGAAACAACTGACAAGAGAAGCTGTTCCACGGTGACAAAGGGCCCACACTGAACATAGAGCCAAGGAGATCTAAGCGGTACCTTGCAGTCTCCTCCTCCTCACCTGGTTTCTGGTCAGGCTCAGGCCAGGACTTGCGCAGGACATGAACGGTGGAGCCTGACTGGATGCCATAAAAATCAAGTGTCTGGTCATCCCTCAGCTTACGGCCACAGTAGATCAAGTCTAGGAGAGAGAAACACCTGAAGAGAAAGGCCTAAAGATGAACAACTAAAGTTAAACATCTCCAGCATGCTCAGAAGGAGCCTGGGGTATTTAAATGAGGACTGCCCAGGGGTTAGTGCTCCACATGTGCTGTGGTCAGCAGCACAGGGCCTCCGTAACACAGGGAAATCATGGAGCTGAGAGCCACAGAATGTGACTGCCACCTCCTTGAGTAGAGCCCACCTCTCCCACAGAGCTCACAAGGACACATTGCTGTTAGTAAGTCAGCAGATGCCTTAACAAGAGCATCAACACTGCAGGAGCACTGTGACCCCAAGCAAACACTATCCACGCCACGAGGCACTAAGGCCTCCACAGCACAGCAGAGGCTCTGGAACATGCCTTGATCTCCCACCCCCCGCCCCACTGTGCTAAGTCTTTCCACCGGCCCAACACCACAAAGCAGAAGGACATCTGTGTCCTGGCCACAGCAAGGAGAGGAAGAGGTGTCCGCAAGCAGCAGCATGACACAGCAGGTGGAGGCACCCACCGATGAGCTCGGGGTCGGGGACGGACTCCTGCAGCTTGCCGGTGATGAGCTGCTTGAGGTAGGAGATGCTGCACCCCCCGAGCGGGCACTCCCCCAGCTCTGTTTCTGGCAAGTGCAGGATGGATTTGGGAGCCAGGGGCTGATCCGCCAGCTTCACCGCGATGTGCCACTCGGGCAGCGCCATCGCAGCCTCCGCACCGACCGCAGCCAAGCCAGCCTAGAGCCTGCCAAGGAGGGAAACAGACCAAAGTGAGCCTCTGCGCTAACCGAACACCAGCCTGCCCTTGCCAGGAAACGCGAACAGGAGCCCTGCACACCACGGACACGCTGTCAGGTCCTTAACGAGCGCTAAGAGGGGAGGCCCCGCCAGCCTCAGCACCAAGCGGAGGAGGAAGCCAAGCACAAGGCCCGGCTCTCCGGGCAGACAACCGCCTCCTCCCCTCGAACCCCCCGTTTGCCGGTGCGGAGACCCGGATGGCTCCCGCTGCTCACCCCCTCCGCTGGCAGGGCCCCGACGTGCGCTCCCCGCAGCACCCCGGCGCCCGCAGCCCGGCCGCGCCGGAGCGGAAGTGCTTCTCGGTGCACGCTGGGAAACCGAGTCCGGCGGGACGCGCGGGTGCGGAGCTGCCCTGCCGTTAACAGCGCTGATGGAGCCCGAGCTCCATCCTCTTCCCGCTGGGAAAGCGGCTCCTGTGGTCTCTAGAGCAGGCAGGAGCCTCAGCCTCGTCTCCTGTTGCATCTCAGAATCATAGCATAGTTAGGGTTGGAAAGGACCTTAAGATCATCCAGTTCCAACCCCCTGCCATAAGCAGGGACACCTCACACTAAACCATGTCACCCAAGGCTTCATCCAACCTGGCCTTCTGCCAGGGANCAGTTCCAACCCCCTGCCATAAGCAGGGACACCTCACACTAAACCATGTCACCCAAGGCTTCATCCAACCTGGCCTTGAACACTGCCAGGGATGGAGCACTCACAGCCTCCCTGGGCAACCCATTCCAGTGCCTCAGCACCCTAACAGGAAAGAATTTCTTCCTTAGATCCAATCTAAACCTTCCCTGTTTAAGTTTGAACCCACTACCCTTGTTTTGTCACTACAGTCCCTAATGAAGAGTCCTTTCCCAGCATCCCTACGGGCCCTCTCCCATAAAAGGAGACTGCAGTGCTGCTCCAGCCACCAAACCCCGTGCCAGGGAGGCAGCTTTTGGACAAGAAGAGCTGTTTGTGATCTAAAAAAGGCCAAGTTACCATGAAAGTACAAAGCACAGTGAGAGTCACATCCCAGGAAAGCTTTCCTCACTAACAGTTCTTAAAGTGGCACGAGTAAGAGGTGCCACAACAGGATTTGTGCCCCAAACATTTAGGTTTCAAATACCATTTTAGGTGCCTGCTTGAGCCAGAAACCCTGTCCTCTAAATCCTTTAGAGCAAGGAGGCGCCCACCCTGAAAGAAACCAACACAGACTCCTGTAGGTTTTAAAACCTAAGAAGTTTATTTGTTTTCCTATACAGGAGTCAGTTGTGACCAAGCTAAAGGTGACAAGTGTAATGTAGTGTCATCCTACCAGTGTTACATTGGAAAAGTGAACCACCCTCTGCCTGCTTCCAAGCTACAAGGAGCAGGAGCAGCCATGGGAAAGCTACAGCCTAATAGGGGGTTCCATCACTACTTAAACTAAGGATAAGGGACAATTCTGGCCCAGGGCATCCCTCTAGAAGCACTTGCGGTGCACAATGGAGGGACCAGACTCATCATACTCCTGTTTGCTGATCCACATCTGCTGGAAGGTGGAGAGTGAGGCCAGGATGGAGCCCCCGATCCACACCGAGTACTTGCGCTCCGGTGGGGCAATGATCTTGATCTTCATGGTGCTGGGAGCCAGGGCTACGATCTCCTTCTGCATCCTATCAGCAATACCAGGGTACATGGTGGTACCCCCAGACAGCACGGTGTTGGCATACAGGTCCTTGCGGATGTCCACGTCACACTTCATGATGGAGTTGAAGGTGGTCTCGTGGATGCCGCAGGACTCCATCCCCAGGAAGGAGGGCTGGAATATGGCCTCAGGGCATCGGAAGCGCTCATTCCCAATGGTGATCACTTGCCCATCAGGCAGCTCATAGCTCTTTTCCAGGGATGAGGAAGAGGCAGCCGTGGCCATCTCCTGCTCAAAGTCCAGAGCAACATAGCAGAGCTTCTCCTTGATGTCCCGCACAATCTCTCTCTCGGCTGTGGTGGTGAAGCTGTAGCCCCTCTCCGTGAGGATCTTCATGAGGTAGTCAGTGAGGTCACGGCCAGCCAAGTCCAGACGGAGGATGGCGTGGGGCAGTGCATAACCTTCATAGATGGGCACAGTGTGGGTGACACCGTCCCCAGAGTCCATGACAATGCCAGTGGTGCGGCCAGAGGCATAGAGAGACAGCACAGCCTGGATGGCTACATACATAGCTGGGGTGTTGAAGGTCTCAAACATGATCTGGGTCATCTTCTCCCGGTTGGCCTTGGGGTTCAGGGGGGCCTCGGTGAGCAGGACAGGATGCTCCTCTGGGGCGACACGCAGCTCATTGTAGAAGGTGTGGTGCCAGATCTTCTCCATGTCATCCCAGTTGGTGACAATGCCATGCTCAATGGGGTACTTCAGGGTGAGGATACCCCTCTTGCTCTGGGCCTCATCACCTACATAGCTGTCCTTCTGCCCCATGCCCACCATGACACCCTGATGCCGGGGACGCCCCACAATGGAGGGAAACACGGCTCTAGGAGCATCATCCCCTGCAAAGCCTGCCTTGCACATGCCGGAGCCATTGTCCACCACGAGGGCAGCGATCTCCTCATCCGCCATGCTGACCGGGCCTGAGGTGAGCAGGGAGGTGTCAGCATCCCTCCTCAGAGAGGACATAGCAGGAACATCACAGAGCCCTGACACTTAGCTCCATACATTACAGGCCTAAGAGGACTTATTAAGCTATGGAGCCCCCGCAGCAGTGCTAAGGATTCTCAGGCAAGATAGGGTACTGAGGCACTTCAAAAGCCTGCCCCACATGGCCTGAGAGAAGACCCCAGGGAAACAGAACACCCATTCCTTCCCTCAACCACGCACCTCTTGACCCGCGCAGCTCCTCAGAGGACACGCAGGACCCTTCCCCTCCCTCCCCCAGGGCCTACAGAATCAGCAGGCCCCGAGCAGGGGAGAGCCCCCACAAATACCTTCACAGGGAACAAAATCCAGCCCCAACACAAAGCACTGGTCTCTTCCCGGGCCGCATCCAGCGGCGGGGATCCCGAACCCGGACCCCTCCGCACTCACCTGCACACTGCCCTCAACCCCGCGCCGGCACCTCTGCAGCGACTGCCGCGCCCGGCTCCGCGCCCGCGCCTTTATTCCTCCGGAACCGGAAGCTGCCTCACGTTTCTCAATGTAATTGGCTCCCGGGTAAGGCGTAACCCCGCCCTTTTTCTCTCTTCCTTTCACCCGCTTCCGCGTGTGCTCGGTTGTACCCAGGAGCGGGGCGGGCGCTTCCGTTGGCAGGGCCCCGCCTCCGCCGCCCCGTTTCCGGCTGTGCTGAGGCGGGGCGGCGCGGGGGTGCGGAGCGGAAGGAGGCAGTGCTGCGGGCGGAGCCCAGCCTGGCCCAGCCGAGCCGCGTACGGGCGGCAGCGACCCGGGCCTGCGGGAGGTAACGGACCTGGGGGGGGGAGGGCCTACCGGCGGAGGGAG
>NDXB01021517.1:0-20768 GCA_002631895.1 Agapornis roseicollis | reverse complement strand
CATCTACCTGGACTTGTGCAAAGTGTTCGACACTGTCCCACACAACATCCTTGTCTCTAAATTCAATTTGATACGTGGGGCACTTGGTGGATAAAGAACTGGCTGGCTGGCTGCACGCAAAGAGTTGTGGTCAATGGCTCAGTGTCCAGGTGGAGGCCAGTGATGAGTGGTGTCCCTCAGGGATCGGTGTTGGGAACGATCTTGTTTAACATCTTCGTTGCTGACATGGACAGTGGGATTGAGTGCGCCCTCAGCAAGTTTGCCGATGACACCAAGCTGTGTGGTTTGGTGGATACGCTGGAGGGAGGGAATGGCATCCAGAGGGACCTTGACACGCTTGTGAGGTGGGCTGATGCCAACCTCATGAAGTTTAACCATGCCAAGTGCAAGGTCCTACACCTGGGTCGGAGCAATCCCAGGCACAGCTACAGGTTGGGCAAAGAGGAGATTGAGAGCAGCCCTGCCTAGAAAGACTTGAGGGTGGTGGTTGATGAGAAAATGAACATGAGCTGGCTGCAGTGTGCACTTGCAGCCCAGAAAGCCAACCGTATCCTGGGCTGCATCGACAGGAGCGTGACCAGCAGGTCAAAGGGGATGATCCTGCCCCTCTACTCTGCTCTCGTTAGACCTCACCTGCAGTATTGTGTGCAGTTCTGGTGTCCTCAACATCAAAAGGACATGGAGCTGTTGGAACAAGTCCAGAGGAGGGCCACGAGGATGATCAGGGGACTGGAGCATCACCCATATGAGGACAGGCTGAGAAAGTTGGTGTTGTTCAGCCTGGAGAAGAGAAGGCTGCGTGGAGACCTCATAGCAACCTTCCAGTGTCTGAAGGGGGCCTATAGAGATGCTGGGGAGGGACTCTTCATTAGGGACTGTAGTGACAGGACAAGGGGTAACGGGTTCAAACTTAAACAGGAGATGTTTAGATTGGATGTAAGTAAGAAATTCTTTCCTNAAGGGGTAACGGGTTCAAACTTAAACAGGAGATGTTTAGATTGGATATAAGTAAGAAATTCTTTCCTGTTAGGGTGGTGAGGCACTGGAATGGGTTGGCCAGGGAGGTTGTGAGTGCTCCATCCCTGGCAATGTTCAAGGCCAGGCTGAACAGGGCTGTGAGTGACATGGTTAGGTGTGAGGTGTCCCTGCCTATGGCAGGGGTGTTGGAACTAGATGATCTTAAGGTCCTTTCCAACCTTAACTATTTTATGATTCTATTCTGTGATTCTAAAACAAATTTCTGTGCTAAGAGGCTATAAATACATTCATAGTAAACACACATGGAGCTACATTCTCAGGTAGCATTTCTGCCATTTTTTCCCAGCATTAGAAAAAAAGAAAGAATTAACATACACACAAAGAAAGATTTCCTATTAGATTGATAGTTTGTTAAAAACACTCCTTCACTCTTAATCGTGTCAGACCCCTCTGTCTTAATGTCACATGTCTATTACTGCTTATTTTTTCCATCATCAGCTCCATGTGTGTAAGTTTTGAATGTCTTGAAGAATACATTTGCTTACCCAATGCATACTTGAGGCTTACGTAGATGGCAACAAAGCATTATAATGCACTGTTTTATTTTCTTGCTTTGGAGATAACAGTAAAGATCAAAATTTGCTGCAGCTCAAAATGCAATAAAATGTTGACAATAATTTGTTCAAGTTACTACTCTAAGGGCTAAAATATATCTTCTACATCTTAGAAAAAAAATTACTCAAAGCCTTTGAATCTACTGATTCTTTGCATGTGTTAGTCATTTTGGAAAGGTTCAACTGCTTGTTTTCCAATTTTTTATAAATGGAAGGAAACCAAATATTTGGTAACAAGATCATTCAAAACAAATAACATGGAACTATAAGGGAAAGTAGAAATACTTCCATTTCTAATGATGATGGACCACATTTTTTCCTATGGATTAAGACCCACCAAGTTTTATTTAAAACTCAAATAGTAAAAAACCCTCCATATTTTATGCCATTTTAAAATGACAGGCTTCATATGGGCTCTGAAGAAAACTCTAAAATAGCACAGGCTGATGCAAAATCAGACCCGAGTCCTGTGAGAAACCTGGCTGCTCTATACTTATCTAAAAACGTGAAACTGAATTTTGTACCTTTACATGTAATATGTCTTCATGCAGTAAATATCCTGCTTTATTTGTGCCCAATATGAAGAATACATATTGCAGCAGTGGGATAAATACAGATGATTATGATATAAGCCCTTCTGCTTATGAAGTCTGCAAACCAGAATCAAATATTCCTTTATAAAAACAGTGCACACTTTAAGAAGGAAGAAAAAAATCAACAGAGCTTTATGAAACATAATTGGGATCAACAGAAATTACTGTAATTCTGAGATACGTTCTATAGGTTTTTAAACCATCCTTTAGTATTCTGTACTAAAGACATAATTATACATTAAGTTATAGCAGATGGCACTAAAAACCTGTAGAAGTATCATTTGTTAATATATTCTGCTGGGCTTACCCATCAAGGTAGTGAAAATTGGCATAAATTACACTTCCTTTTGGTTATTTGGTATGTTGATTGCATTGCGCTACATTCTCTCAGGGTCTATTCTTACCCTCCAAACTATGACTAAAAGTCATCTTGCTTAAACTTAATGCAGGGACAGTGAAATCTTTGAATGCCAGAACTAGAAATCCCTGTGGCTGGTAATAATCTTATACAGAAATCCACTCACAGAAAAGCTCATTTTCATCCTGAATTAGATAGTCACCCTGAAAAGGTTAGAATGCCAAGAAGACAGACTGGGGATAGAATTAAGGGAAAGAATGAAAACTAGAAGTGGAATTAGATCCAAGCAAATTCTTTCCATGCAAGTAAAGACAGATGCAGGAAAGTCAGCATTTGGATCAGCTTCTGGTGGTGCAGGGCTGAGATGAAGGTAAGAAAGGCCGTGTGCAGTGTCACCACCATGTAGTAGCTCTCACAGGAGCATGGTAGCCTTTGTCAGGATAAAATTCAGGCAGCCATGTTATCCAGCTACAGGATCAAATTTAATCTGAGGTTTTGCAATCAGTCTGGTATGCTTTATTCATCAGACAGCTACATCCAAATAGCCTTCTGTGTTTGCAGACAAGTAACTAAACTTCTCATTACAAAGCAGAACAGAAGAGCAATGCACTTAACTGCAGAAACCTGCAGGAGAGATAAACCATGTCTTGCTTTGTTCTTAGAGCCTTGCAAAGAAGTCAGAGATACCTCTCAGATGTCACTTCTCCGAGGGTAGGGCAGCCAGGGAAATACTGTAGCTGGTGTTCAGAGGAAGCAAAACTGTGAATCAGGACAGTAAATCCATACCATTGTTACCTCCAGTTAGCCGGGGAAAAGGTACTCGGAGTCATCTCAAGATAATTAAGCTGTAACGTACCAGTTGTCCAGCAGAGGGTAGCATTCGTATACGGAAAAATGATTGTGCCTCTGCCTAAAGCTTTCTGCTGCATCTGTTACAACCCCGGAATCTCAGCCTTTTCCCTTCTTACTAGCTCATAGGTAAACGAACTAATCGTCCGATCCTAAGAATGTAATAAAATATGTAAAAGTATTATATTAAAAACATTAAGTCAAGATTTAAGATTACATATTTAAATTAAAATTATCAGCAATGAAATAATTGAGATTCCAGGAACAAAGTTGACTTGAACTCTCTCCATATTTTGCATTCTGCATATTTTACAACACAGACGCTATTATAACATTGATTACTATGATTAAATATAGACAGTTTAGGAATGCCTAAATCAATCAATCAATCCCAATCAGGGAGTGGGACCTCAATTTAGAAAGCGTTGAACACACATGCGTGTATCTGTGTGTATATAAAATCAATGAGACGAGCGTTCCAGCAGACACACATACCAGAGCAGCTTTATTAAGCACTTCTAGGCCCTTGGCTTTTAAGAAGTGGAGTGGGTAAACAATCTATCCATGCAGTTTCATTCTTTTAGTAATCAACTCTGGTTGCATTAATACTGAGGTGAAGAAGCTGAGCCACACTGCAGTGACTCTGCTTATCTGTGCTATTCCTTCCTTTTAACTTCTACCTGTCCCCTTGAATTTACATCTTTACAACATGATACCGCTTAACTTTATAGTGAATGGCACCACCCTGTTTTAAAGAGGTTGTAAGACAGGCAAGTGGTTTGCATGTTTCACTGACAATACCAACATGATTAATCGATAAGGTTTCTACCCTCTCCAAGAAGGTAACAACTGTGACTAGGAGATCAAGAAAGAGTTTGGGAAGGGATGCTTTGTCAACAAAAGTTAAAGGGACTGCTGGAAGCAACAGCCATGTTTTAAGATGTCAAATTAACCTCTGGTCTTTCAAAGTGAACCCGTAAGTGTGCAAGACACACCTGCTTTTCATAGATGTAGTTCATGGTGATGGGTTAGAAGCAGACTGAGCATAGAACAAGCTTGTGAATTTTATGTATGGTTTTGTGATACTATCCGATTTACTGATTTTGTGGCTTTTGCCATACTGCAAAATTGTGATAAAACATGCAATCTATGGAAATGAGAATATAGCATGAAACAGATTTCTGCTCTGTTTCTGACATGAAAACCCCTCAAAAACTGAATTACCTGTGTAGGCAACCCTTTAGGTGTTCATAAAAATAAAGGTCTACACACTTCTAGATAATGTACAAATCTTTCTCTGAGAAAAAATAACCCCAAAGCAGTTTTGTTAATTCTGTTGAAAAACTAGGGTTTAATAGTGAGTCAGTAATGTTTTGTTCCTAATCCTGCAACACTGACTGTATTCATGTGACAAAAATACTGCTGATTTCAACATGAACCATCTTGTACTGCCTCTTTTGCTTCTTTCATGCTTCAGTGCTTCCTTGTTTTCCTTCTTACTTTTCCTTGCACAAGAACACCAGTGGAAAAAACAAAAACAAAACACCACCAAGAAAATAAAACCCTGTCCTGGGTTCAGCAGTTGCAGTCAGTTTTTCTTCTCTTTAGTAGCTGTGTTTTGACTTAACCCAGGAACAAGGCTGATAAGGCCGATGTTTTTGGTTGTTGCTGAGCGATGTTTGCCCTGACCAAGGACTTTGTGAGCCTCATGCTCTGCCGGGGAGGAGGGGAAAGCCGGGAGGAAGGAGGGACAGGACTGTACTGACAGGACCAAACTGACCAAAGAGGTATTCCATACCATAGCACGTCATGCCCAGGATGTAACTGGGTGTGATCCAGAAGGCCTAGCTCTTGGGGGGTGGTTGGAAGAGGTGGTCGGTCAGCACTCGGTTGGTGGGGTGTCATGAGTTATCTGTTGTGGTTGATGGGATGCTGTATTCTTTTCCTGTATCATTATTATTATTGGTGGTAGTAGCAGTGATTTGTGGTATACCTTAGTTACTAAACTGTTCTTATCTCAACCTGTGGAAGTTTTGATTCTTCCCCCATCTCTCTGGAAGCAGGGGAGGGCAAGAAGGGGGGTTGAGTGAGTGAACGAGCTGTGTGGTTGGTTGGGTTTAAACCACGACAAACCCAAACAAAAATCCCCCAAACCTCCCTCCCTAAAAAACTGACATGCTTAAATGTCAGCTTTTTCAGATGGGCAAGTGCACCTTCACTGTCAAATGCTCATCTGAGTTCATCTGATAAAAATAATAACTGAAACCTTGCCATACCTACACCAAAATACACATGTGATCCTATGTGACCTTCCTTTTTCCTCCTGCTGCAATTCGAAGTTTCTTATACTTTCCCCAGACCTTCCAGCTGTCCTAATGACTCCATCTCACACTGACACCTGGCTTCCCTCAAACCCACTTTTAGCCTGCTGTTCTTTACCTTTCCTTTTAGTCACTCTGGGGCTCCCCACCCTAGAGACCTGTCAATTATATTCCAATCTCCAGGATAGAAATGCCTTCTTTTGCCCTGTCCTTCTCATCCCAAATCACTTCACCTATTCTGTCACGTCCTTTGTCTTGTCACACTTGGCATATAAGCTCTTAGAGCTTAGTGTGTTTCCTTCCTTACTAACCTGTACTGCATTCAGTGATGTGGTATCTAGATCCTTGGTTAAGATTGTATTACGATAGTACAAATTGGAAAAATGTAGAAAGTTCTTTGAGAGTCTACCTTTAGCTAAGGATGAATACGCTCATCCTTATAAGTTACCTGTTCATTCAGATCAGTGCTGGAGTCCTATAAATGACGTTAATTCAATAAAGTGATACTTCAGCATTTGTAGGAGTGTAGCTACACTTCCACTAAGACCTCTACCTTCAACAATTATCACCAACACCTCTATGTGGCTGTAGGGGAAAACATAAGTTAATATACAATCTGTTCTAGGGAACAGAGATGAGGATGCTTCCAGTCCCTAATTCTGAGGCATCCAGTGAAAAAACATCTGAAATAAAATACTCAGTTATGACCCCACCCCTGCAAAGAAGTATATACAAAGCTCAAGAATCCAAGCAATTCAAAGGTAAAAACAATGTTGGAATTGGTGTGCTAGGTGAGAATGGCTACACATCCCAACTGCAGAAAACTCCACACTTATGATAAGCTTGCCACATAGAAGGCTTATCCAAATTTTTGCTAGATAGAGGGTGAATTAAGCCTTGAAGCACAAACCCTTTTAAAAGGCAGAAATAATGAAGTGAAAAACAAAATTAAGACCCTCCAGTATACATCAGGAAAATCTATTCCAGCAGGAGAAAAAAAGAAATTAACTCTTGTAATAAACTTGTTTGTCATTCTTTGCAGACTACTTTGCAATACATACAGGATCTGATGCTGTCCACAGGGGCTCTATACACAGTGAAGGACATGGCTTTATTGATATCTTGTTTTTACTTTCACCTCAGTAATGGCAGAGATTGTATCAGAAAGTTTTAAAAGCAAAATAGAGGTTAGATCCATTTTCGATACTCTAAATTAAAAGAATAAATGAATCACCCAACTGTAGTTAATGGGCAATTAACATAATTCTGGTCCAGTGTAGCTGAAAGATAATGAAAAAGCTGATTGCAAATGAACCAGCAGTAATGTGGGAGGTCATAATAGTCCCATAACTCTGAATGAGAAACCAATTTCTCCTCTAACACTAGATGCTTTGATTGGTGAAGGGCTTTATCATGCTCTGAAATTTGTCCGTGATAGTATGAGACATAAAAAAAAAAGCTTCTGCTGTGTAAAGGGTGGATGGCTTACAGAATAGGTACCCTGAGCAACTGCATGTGCTTTACCAGCTATCATAAACCAGAGTGTAATTAGGAGTGCAGTGGTGAATAGAGAGGAGAGGAGCATATATCTGAGTAATGAGTTCACAACTGTACTACAGCAGGGCAACAACCCACCATGGGGAATGTGGCAGGGTGTCAGACTTTGTTCCAGCTTGGAGACAGAGTGTGCTAATGTCCTCTAACTTGGCCTACCTCCTGGAGAAGGTGTAATCTTGTCTTTGTGCTCAATTTGTTCTTCGTTAAGGAAGGGGTAATGGGGTGGGATGAATTCCACCCACAATGCTTTTCTCTCCACTTACCATCTATATCCTGATCCTATTAAAACTTAAGATCTTGTTCAGCAAACTGTCATCAGATAAAATAAATTACATTTAATGCTAGTGATAATGCTCTCAAAATCAAGAGAACAATTGTGTCTAGGACAAGGACCGCCTCTTTCTCTAGAATTTTAAGTAAATCTATATTTAGCCCCTTTGTGGCTTTTGAGGGGAAAAAAAGATAATCATGTTAGAACTCTGTAGTGGTAAATGAATCTATGTCCTAGCAGCAGATGGCACATTAATAGGGCGCAGACACACATAAAAAAGAACTAACTCTGCAAACTATATTTTTTCCCCTGTTATTTTTCATCACTGTTCCTATGTCTTTTATACCAGGCTGAATAAAATGATGGTAGATTTAACAGAGAGGACTTAATCCTAGTGCTAAACTTCTATCATGATAAATCAATAGGTTATTACTGTACTATGCAAAATGGAAAAAGTAAATAGATAAAGTGACAGTGCTTGATACTCAGAAATATTTAGCATAACACTTGGGGTGCATGGATTACATATGACCTTTTTAGATAGATTTTTACATCACCTTTTGCACCACTATCCTGTTGTTAAACTGAGTGGTAACAAAAGCCACTAAGACATTTGAGAGGACTTAATCTCCTTGGTGCGTGCAACTTTCATGTGGGATCACCAGTGCACATGCCCCCAAGCAATGACTGTTATGGTAGATACCTGTAGTTTCTTCACCCTGACTGGAATATCCATCTTTGTAATGTCTGTAAGATAGTGGAGTACTGAGGTCAAAATGGAAAAAGCATATATACCAACTAATGTATTACTAGCCCTCCTGCCTAACCATAGAAATAAACACCTCAGATGAAGTTTAAAGAAATACTTCTGGGAACCACTCTAAATACATCATATTTTTCTGCTTATAGCAATAGCCTAAGAAAAAGCAGGTAAAAACTTTAACCCACTTGGGAGTCAAAATGCTTTTTATAATGGAGAGCCTTGTCTTCCAAATTTACTAGAGTTCTCTAAAGAGATAAACATGTGTGTGGGTAGTATTAATTCAGTTGACATAACCTACCCGGACTTCCAAAGGTCTTTTAAACATCCTTCACAAAAGATTTTTAAGCGAGCTGAGCAGTGATGGGATAAAGGGAAAGAGCCCTGAATGGATAGGTACCTGGTTAAGAACAGGACACAGAGAGGAAAAGAGAATGGATAGTTTCTGCAACAGTGTTAATTCCACCCTTGGAGTTCCAGTGGGATCTGAGCTGGCACCTGGTATAGTTAATGTATTCATAAATGATTTGGGAAAGTGGGTGAGTAGGAAGTTCTGGAAGCTTGATTATGATAAAGTTATTCAAGATAGCAAGGGCAAGCAGTGACCAAAAAAACCTGCAGGGGAACATGATGAGCCTGAGTGGCTGGGCAATTAAATGACAGATTAAATTCACTGCAAAGAAATAGAAAATAATGCACATGGGACAAACAATTCTAACTCCACACACTGATGACTGTTGACCATTACTGATCATTACTACTTACATGATAGATCTGGGTTTATGATAGATAGTCCTACCCAAATGTCAACCTGGTGCTTAATAGTAGCCAAGAAGGCAAGTCAAATGTTAGAAAGTATTAGGAAATAAGTGAAGAACAAAACAGAGGACATCAGTGTGCTGCTCCAGAATGCCATTGCTCAACCCCATATTGAATACTGTGTGTCAAATACTGCCTGGTACCCTTCTTTCAAAAAGGATACAGGTAAACCATAAAGTTTTAGTGGAAAGCAACACAAATCATCAGAGCTGCAGATTAAAAAAGCAACTACAACAGGAGATGCTAGCACACTTTATCCTGAAAAAAGATGACCTGTAGGAACATGAAAGAAATATGAGAAATCATGAATGCAGTGAAGATGATGGATCTTGACCCCTCCTGCATGAGAACTAGGAAGCATCAAATGAAGATAATAAAAATCACATTCAAAAAAACCACAAGTGCTTCTTTGTACAATAGATGGTAGACGTGAAAAACATTGCCTGATGATCCTGTAGATGCATAGACTGAAAAGGGAAACGAGACAAGTAGATCAATCATCCTCTGAGAATTACCAAAAGTATGGAGACTACATTTGTTCAGAATGAACATAGCTGGAGTCTGAGAGAATAGCAAGAGTAAATATCAGCCAGATACAGATGCTGAGTTAGATGGGCCTTTGGTCTTACTAGTAATGGCTCTTACATTCTTCTAACAGATTGCTGCATCTGAGATATTCAAAATGTGATTGGCTAAGATGAGGGAGGAAAAATGAGGGAATGAATAACATGTGTTATACAATTCAAGCAAAATGGTAGGTATCCCAAACTTTATGTCAATACAGATTAACTAGCAGCTGCAGGAGGCAATGCATGCTTTGTAGGAGTAGGCCCTTTAAGAAAATTGTATAGCTTCACATGCTTCTTCTAAACCCACATGTTTTCTTTGATTACTGTAAGAGGACATTTCTTACACCAGAGAGACATTTTTCCTCCTTCTACTCTCAAATTATGACAGAGATCACCTTATCTAGTGATCTAGGACAATTTCGCAGGCTCTCCCATAATCTTCCAGGGTAGCTGGTACCTTAAGGAAATATTCATACTTTGTTTGCTGTAATGAAATCTGGATGATTTCAGATAATGAAGAAGAAAAGGGTCTAAAATTGAAAGAAGACTGGGGAAGGGTGGGGAGTCTATATAAAAGAGAGTTAAATACATAGCTACAAGGATGGCATCACCAGATGGAGCTGTTACTTATACTCTTCTAAATTGTCCCTCTTTGTATGCAAGGCCCCTCTCTGTTTTAAGACCTTATGTATTGCATAATTTTGCAAAATAATTTTTGTGCTCTGGATGCTACGGCAGGCAGCAGAGGAGTTTGCTCTCTGCTCATCTCTATCGGAGCTGTTACTCTGGGAACTATTTTGTGCTTTCTTGGGGTTCCTGAATAAAGGCATTGCCTGAACCCATACTACTCTTTACTCAAAGAGACAGCTCCATGTAAACTGGAAAAAAAGTATCCTACACAAGGACTACACCCAGGGTCTGCCACGCTGACCTCACTGTGCAATGGTAAGCTTACCTGCAAAGCTCTAACATCAAATTTTGCTTTGGCAGCAAGACAAGCAGTTACAGCTGATCCACATGTAACCTTATTGATTCTATCCCTCCACTCAGTCTTCCCAGAACAGTGCTTGAGATGGGAGCCTCTCTCCCATTTTTCTTGCTATAGATCTGCTTATTCCTTCTGTTATCAGTGCTCCCAATATGCATTATCTCTGTGCATTATCAGTTACAACAAAGCCAAAAAAACCCAGAAAAGCTTTCCCTGTAAAATATTAAACTTAAAACCCCAGTTATCTGATCAAAAGCTTTGGCTCTTTTGCAGAAAAGAGAGCAGCCTCCAGCTTATTGCCTGTTCTTATTAATCAAGGCACCTCAGCACATTATTCAACAAACAGCAATGCTTGGTGAAACTGGCCTGGTTGCTGCCTCTATGGATCCATGCTTGCAAGCGTGTGTTTAGAATGGGTACTCTGGCAAAAACTGTCTCCTCTGTTAAATTCTTGTCTGTACCAGACGCTATCACAGGGCTTTAAATTCCACTTTCAAATTCAATTTTTAGTGCTCAAGTGAGATTTATCTGGTGCTCTGACCTGACATGAGTTTTCCACACAAGGCTGAATTTAACCTTGTATGCACTCCTTGCTGCAACTGCTGACTATAATAAACTGAGGAGTGCTTGTTCTACATATGTCTAATAGGCTACTATGTGCCTTAAATGCAGGACTTCTGTGATGGCTAAAATTCCACTACATGCTCATAGCACAATGAAAATGACAAATTACAAATTCACCTTTCCTTGTCAGCGGCATCTGTGCTTCTTTAGTGACTGGTACAGAAAAATACCAGACTTGGGTTTTAAGAATAAATTAAATAAGATTCCCAGACTATTTACAAGTACGAAAAATGTCCCCTTTTCAGCCTGGTATATGATCATGCTGCCATCAGCCCCAGCTCCCTTCACTTCCATAAATTTTGACCTGTTGGGCAACTCAAACAAATACAATGGCACAGGGAAAGACATCTCATGGACATTAAGCTGCTTTGAGGTTCATTAGGTAGGGGAGAGATTACAAACATCCTGCTAATATCCCACTGACAGAAATATGCTTAACCTGTATTAGATTTAAGAGAAGGCAAAGAGGAGCATATGAAGACATAAACATCATAGAAAATTAGATGCTGTTGATGTTTTTTCTCACGGATAACATGTTAATGTGTGGGAATAGATACATAGGAAATCAAGACCTATGTGCTCACAATGTTGCTTGCTAGTTTTGTATGCTTTGTTATTTTTGTGGTTCCAGCTGCAGGTGCATACTGGGCAGCCATAAATGGAGCCCCTTAATATAAAAGTAGAAATTAAAGAATTAGTCCTGATTGTCTTGCCCAAGTTTAACCAACAACAGGAACAATTACGTACGTTGCTTCAAACTGTCTGGTCTAGATAAATTTCTGTTCAAAGCCTGAGCTGGGTAATGAAAAATATTCCCAAGATAGTCTCAATTTCATAACTACATGTTAGATACAAGCAAAAAAAAACCAACCCCAAAACACAAAATGAAGCCAAACAACTCACAGTAGCAGAATAAAGCAATGAAGAATGACAAAACCAATGAAGAAATCCACAATGCGTTCGCCTGTGCCTCACAGTAATTAATGCTTTTTGAGATATTAGATAAACTTTTCTTTGTTGTAATAGAAACAGATTTCCCAGATCTCCTATTTCAGCTCTCAAGCTCCACCTTTTCTCAGCTTTGTCTGAAATTAGCCACATTTTCTACCACTTTAATAAACGTGGAATACAATTTGGAAATTATCTGTTTGCATCAGCACTGGCAATGAACAATAGCTCAAATTTTGAGAGTCAAGGCTTCAATAATAAGGCCTGATTTTCTTAGCAATCAGATGCATACACATGCATACACACACGCACGCACACCACATGTCTTTGTGAATAGGGCCCAAAACAGCTGCAACCTTCCAGAAATTAATTGGATTCTGGGTCATTTGCATTTTTATATAGTTTACCAACAAAAGATGAAGATAGCAAGTTTATTAATGTGAAAAAAGGAGAGAGAGAGAGGAAAGAGAGAGAGAGGAAGGGAAAGTGAACATTTTGGTTGAGCCACTAATCCAAATTTTAATACAGACAGTGCCTATTCGCCTTACAACACTGCAGCAGATCCTCCAAGGTGGAAATTGATATGCAGGTCTAAACTGCAGGCAGCTGTTAAGGACTCCTACTGATGCCTAGGGCCTTTACAGTTCCTCATCTGGGTAGGCATTATGATTTGATAATGGCCATTTTCAGACAACACCCAAGGCAATTCTAGGATTTGCTGTCGCAATAGACACACTGAAAATAAAGTCAGTGTAAATAGATTAAGAAATTGACAGAATAACAAGGCAGAAAGAATTAAAATGAATACACAAATGGCAGATGACAACCTAATGCATTGTGCTGCAGAGATAGGATAAGGAAAGTAGAGCTGGAGGATTTATTTACTGCCTGTATGACTTCAACCTGCTTCCTGCCTGTATGGATGCCTATTTCACTGGGAAGTAAAATCTTTATTAAAAGATTTTTTTTCTCTCTCTTGCTGCCCATTGAAAAATTCCCTTTGTTCTCAATTGAAAGCTCCTGATCTGTAAATGTCCAAAACAGCTACGGTTTTCCCAGATAGTCAAGTAGTGAGCTATGGGTAAAACAGACACCCCCATTTCACTTGGAAATAGGAAGAAAATGATGACTTCATATTCAGAGGACAGAATGACCCTCAACTCCTATGGGTGTTGATGTGAACAGAGCGTGACCTCGTGGTAACCAGTACCTTGTATCAGGCCATTAATTTCCAAATTTCTTAGCAATGCTTGCACTGAGGTCTTTGTGAGGTTTAGTGCATGAACAGTCCTGTGGAATCCCTTACTTGATGTCTTTTCTTTAAAGCTATATTTAGATGGAATTTCATTTATTCACTTTGACAGCAATTGTGACTTCATCTCTGCCCAAAATCAACTTCCAGCTATGCTCAACCCAGACTGAAAAACCAAAACATACCTGAACAAGCTGGAGTAAAATGTGCTGCTGGGAGGAAGGAGTAACTTCACCCACCCTGGGGCTACATGAGCAGCAAATTGTACCCTTAACTATCCAGGCCAGCTCTACCTTTCCCTTCAAGCCCTTTCCCATCTACTTATTTTACTAAAATCACTGAGAAGCCTTGAGACGGCTCTTTTGTTTGAATAAGGCAAATCCTGAACCCTCAGTGCAGAGTATTCAACCAACACATCTTGAGTAATCTGAGGGGAACCGGGCTCATTTTGATTAAAATACTTAGTTTTGCTTGACTTTATGGGAATTAAGCCAGTGCTTGAGTGCTGTGTTGAATCAGGGATAAAATTATGTGTGGTTTGCATAAATAGTAAATCTTTTATGGTTTTATACATGCCTATTATCTTGTATGGATCATGTGTATGTAAAATTGCCATCAAAATCTGAAACACAATGCAATGAAGCAACTTCCAACTTTTGTTTCCTTACCTCTTTCATTCCTCCTGCCCCATTTCTCTTCCCCAGTAAGGGGGCTTTATGATCTTCCTAAGCTTTCTGGGGTTTGTTTTCCTTCTGCATAAAGTTTGACCATTTCTATATAAATGTTGATCATAGCCCCCATTTTTATCACTTCTCCTTCCCTTTTTTTGCTTGTTTATTTTCCTCTTTGCTTCCTTCCTTTAGGTGGTTTTTTATTCCTTTTTCTTTGGGTCTTCTTAACCACTTTAGTTTGATGCTCTCTTGTTCTCCTCTTGCTTTGATTAATTTACAACCACTCTTTTTCAATTTTTCTACTGAGCATCTCTCATCTCTATTCTTCCTCCTAAATCTGTCCTTCAAGGTTAGAGAGAGAAAATGATAGTCACTATGGCCAGCAAAAGGAGAAACCAGGCATCAAGAGTAAAGAAAAAGAGGCTGAATGTCAACAGAGCCTTCAACCATGAGGAAAAACAAAGTAGAGTAAAAACTATGAAGAGGAAGGAAAGGAAGATTTCCCTAAAGAACACATAAAAAGGATGGAAAATAAGAGTACTGGGGAAAAAAATACAGTGCTAGTACTTTTATTCCTAAATTCAGCATTCCCTCAGTTCTGAAGGACCTGAAGCTGCAAGGAGTAAAGGCTTCCATTCAAAAATCAATCTTCTTAAAAAGAAATGTCTTGATTACAATTAGTTTTCCAGCATTTAGAAATGAGACAGGAACATGGCCAACATTCTTCTGGCTAAATACACAGATATAGTGAGACACATTATGAAAAGATAAAGTATCTGAGCTCACCAAGCTCTTATTTGTCTAAGTTTTGTTAACTTTAGCAGAAAGCCTGCCAAGGTATTCTGGTATTACTGAAAAAAAGCCAAGCAAGTAACAGTCCTATAACCAGGTAGCATTTTGCATGGCACAAATCACTGTATTTGTACTGCCTAGTGTCTTCATAGTTTTCTGCTTTTGAGACAGTCAAGAAATGTGAGGAGTGTAAGCCTGAAATCCTGTCCTCACTGAAATCAAAGGCACTATACCCATTTAACTTCTCAGGGGCTAAGCGCAGCTAGTTTTCAATTAAAAGGGAACTGACTGAGTGCTGTCTGTGTGAATGCATCTAATTTAGCTGGCTTAAAAAACACCACCAGAGCAGAAAATGCAGAAAGCTGATGGATACTGCAGGCCTTAGAACAGGCTGCCCAAGGAAGTTGTGAATGCTCCATCCCTGCCAGTGTTCAAGGCCAGGTTGGACAGGGCCCTGGTCTAGTGGGAGGTGTACCTGCTCACTGCCAGGGGATTGGAGCTAGATGATCTTAAGGTCCTTTCCAACCCTAACCATTCTATTAGGCCAGGAGTGATAGAGTAACTACAGGCAGAGCAAAATCATGAAAGGATGAGGACTGGAAGAGTGGAGGAAAAAGCGTATCCAGTAGGACTGTAAAAGTAACAGATGAGAATCAGAAGTGTCAGGGACTGCATATGAGTTCAAAAGGAGGATACAGGTAATGAGAACTCAGAGTCATTGTAGGCAAAGCAAAGGTTACTGCTTCCAAGTCAGCTGAACTTAGGACCATGGTAGGGAAGAGCGAGGCTCGGAATGTGTCTTTGGAAAGAATGAGGTATTCTGTGTTTGTGCTTGGGAACTTGGCACAATATTGTTATTGGTTTTCATCTGTTTGCTTTGTAGCTAGGAAATATATTTTGTTTTCAAGAAGTATGAAACATATGTACTTCTTAAATATTCAGCATTTATAGCATTCATCTTCTGTATTTCAAAGGCGCCACACCTGAAGTCTGCCTGGAGATTGCCTTCTCCGGGATGAGAAGGCAACAGCAGGGGCAGCTATTCTCATGTGAAACGCTGTATTTCACCTGTTAAAAATCTTGCAGTGCTTCTTCAAGCAGAAATACAAATATTAGACTGCTGCTTCAGTAGGCAATAGAAATTTATTATTTTATTCTCTGTAGTGAGAAAGCACTAATAAAGCACTAATTTCATTCCCTGAGAGGCAGCAAGAGGGAGAAGCTGCTACATCACCAAAACCAAATCCTGGTAGCAAAGAACAGTTATTTGATATTAATTTTCCATTGCCTTGTTAAAATTCGTTTATATTCCCAGTGGGTAGTTCTTCTGCTACTCCTTCTGGGAGCATACTCCATTATTCCTAATGTCTTTGTCCCGATTTTGTCTTTGCCTTACAATAAGGTAATTTTTCTTTCTCCTTAGCATTTACATCCTATAAACACTTACAACTTGTTACATTTCATCTCTGTTACTCTTTCATTAAGTTGCTTATACTTGACTGTTACTTTTTCTGTGCTAGCTCATCATCTGTTTCTCCTCCTCTGGATTTGCTTTAGTTTATCAGCTGCAGTCCAGCAACATGCCAAATCAAATGCATACCTAGTATTCAAGCCAGGCTACAAAAGAACTACACACAGAGGGCTATTAAAACAGGGCTCAGTGATGCACAGCTTTTGCACATGAAGCCTGAAATTTTGCTATGCTTCATTGAAGCTGTGTTATGTTACATATGCATGCTTAATTTTCTGCTATTACCCCTTAACAATATGGAAGACATCGCTATCAGGCTATTCAGCTGCTTATGTTCTTTCTGAGCACTGCCTGAATGCTAGTAATGATGTCATTGAAAAAAAAATCTGAAATTTGAACTGGGCAACTGTGGCCTTCAGTAAGAAAGTACGATTTTATTTTATTTTTAAGCTGTTGTATTATGAGAGGTCTGAATTTTAGTGAAGTATTTACCTTGTTCAGCTAACAGTTTTATTAATGAAAACAGATTTTTGCTTTGCATAGTTTGAAGAAAGCCCACGTGGATCTTAAGCTACCCTAACAAAAGAAACAGTTTTGCTAATTAGAAAACAATTCTAATGCTCTAATGGACATGGCCAATTCAAAAAGGACTTGAAGTTAAAGACTGAAATCAAATTGTGTATAGGCCTGATAAAGGGTTCATACAAGCACTCTCCTGGGACATCAGCAGCAGTACATTATTGCTTGTTTAAGTTCTGGCACTAAGTACATACATAAGATCCTCAGAAATGCAACTTACCAGGAGAAAATACTTCAGAAATAAATATGTCTAAATGACTTCAAGCAGAGCAGCGCTCTCACTTTGGATACCAAAGGTAGGGTCTGCCTGGAACAATCTGCAGATGGGAAATATCCACTATAGTGTAATGTTAGTATTTCATTAGTATTTCTAAATCATTCCAGGGTAAAAAATGAGAAGGAGCTGAGAAGGAATATTTTTTCCCTTGCTACCTTTGTGCTGTTTCTCTGGAAAAAAGGGAATGCTTTAGCACCATGGATGATTGCCTTGAGAAGATGTGACAGCAGCAAGTGTAAATGTGCCTATACTACTCCTAAATTAGTTTTCTCAACAGCATGAAGAGCAACATAAACTACTTACATCTGCTTGGGGCCCATGGTATATAGTCAGATGGCTAGTTTACATGGAAGTCTAATTCACATTACACTGCATTTCACCACTGCAATTAAAGTTACTGTTGCTCAGGAAGCAATTAGTTGCAATATAGACATTGCAAATACACAGAAAGCAAAACACAGTCCTTGATCAGTCAGCCCTTCCCTGATCCTTGGCACATCCCCTACACTGACTTCCTACCCTAAACGCTAACAGTTGCAGACTAGGAGCAGTACCTTCCAGCTGTGTATTCTCCTTTCAGATAAAAAGAAAATAAGATCAGCTTGAGACACTGCAGATGAGAAACTTACAGTGCGATGTCAGCTAATTCCATAGTGTTTATACATCATTTTCAGATAATGGATGCTATGGAATTCAGATTATTATTGGCTCTTTTATCTGGTTTGAATTTCATAAAGCTAACAGTTTCACAAGCCAAGCCATCTTCTCCATACATTTAGAAACTAGGCTTGTGCATAAACTAGGCTTAAACCAAGTTTGACCCTATTAGTACTGGCAGCCCAACCTGCGTTTAAATCAAAACTGCATGGAGTAGTAAGTTTTAATGCCAAAGTAATAAAAATTGTAATGAGATACACACACACACTTCCCTATCACAACATATACACATTGTGTCCTAGGCACACTTTTACTCTATGTCTAACTTCTTTAGTAGTGACGAAGCACCTTTCAGTCATTACTAGAACCATTAATTTAAGTATCAGCATTGTCTGGATGTACTGTTCTCCTACAGTGCCTAGGATGTCCATGCAGGCATTGATTTAAGAGACAATATCACTTGCTTCCAAGTTTATGAGGCAATAAACAGCTCTGGCATATTGATGAATGTGGAGGTGTTTGCTCAGCACATTTGCAAAGGATGTTTATTATCCAAGTGCTGTGCTTTAAAAGCAAATGAAATTGCAACTATTCTCACTTTCTTCTATTTGGGGGAAGGGAGAAAAATACTGTTGTTTTTAATTTGTTCTTCCACTTTCCTTCCTCCTGTGAGCTCATTAAAATGACTGACACTGCCGAGGATGTTTTCCTCATCTGTGCAGTTGATGACTACAGGTATTTTTTCTTTGGTGGCTTTGCATGAAACTACTTTAGAATAGGGTGCAATTGTCAGAATACCAGAGAGACATGACTAACATTAGTTCTTTGTGTATTATTACCCTATTAATCCCTTCCAAAGGATTGAGCTAGCTCATCAGCATAGCCACTTAGAGTTACTAACCCTACAATAATACTCATTGCTTTGTCCATACAATAAAAGAATTAAATACCTTTCCATCTGCAGAATTGGGATCATGTGAATGTCAGGGATTAAAAGATGAGTCTTTGGACTGTACACCTGGCAAAACACATCTTGGAATCTGAACTCTTTTAAGTATATGATACTGGGAAGGAAGAGAGGGCAGAGGAAAAATACAAGATTGACTGAAAAGTCGCATGCCAAATGAGTTGTTATGAGGGTGCCAAACAGGGAGTGCAACCAGGGAAAAATGTATTAAATTATCAAAACCACAAAACTGATTTATAGCTGCTGTAATTTCTCCTTTGCTTTTTGTTCCCATAAGGAGGATATCAGGGACAACATTTTCTTACAAGAAAAAAAATGTTTCTAGCTGTTATGAAAACATATACATAAGTATTTTAATATTTTAACTAGGTTGGGAATTAAACAGAAAGACAATTGAATGAGAAGTTGACATATAAAATCTAAGAAGCAAACAAATATTTTCCAAAATCCTCAAGAATTGATCATTGAATCTTCTGGTTTGTATGAAAAGTCTTTAAGCAGCAGCCTATCTTTTATTTTAAAAGGATGTTTGAAATTCCTAGCAGAGCAGATGATTCCTTTCTTACCCTTATGATATGAGATTAGGGAAAAAATATTAAAGTACTTTATAACACTCATTAAATTGCTTCATTGTTTGTCTCATTATGTTCTTTTCAAATTTAAGACTCAGATATGCAAACCTGCATTCACTTATATAAACCTTTTCATCTGAGTAGTGCCATTAAAATCAATGGGACACATTCTTAGGACAAGCCAGCATTGGCAATGTTATGCCAGTAGACTGTAAAAGGTCATTCTTTTCCTTCAAGTTTGAAAAATGCCTGCAATCCAGTTGGAGATGTAAAGCTTATAACATTAAGAACTAATTCTTATATTAAAAATAGAAAAACTTTAATTGATTGCACTTAAATAGCTCTTACTATTTTACACTGTTAGAAAAAAAAAGTATTTCTACCACCCCTCTTTTAATCCATATACTTGGTCTTTCTTTCTAACACTTTCTCCTCCTTTCACTTGTCCTGACGTTTCACTTTGCATTGATTTTTGTCCTTCATTCTCATCTTACAGAGTGAATTTGTTAGGGAGGAGTGAAGGGAGCTTATGGGGATAACAGGTTATGCTGACACCTGTTCAGTCTTTGTGGCCTGCGCTCAGGATAATTCATTGCAAACAGGCAGACTGCAAAGAGAGACATTGCTCTTACTGTCCTCTGCCTTCCTATTGTCCCTGTAGGTGAGATGGAGAATAGTAGCATCTGTTTCATTTACAACTCAGTTGGCAAGATTTAGTTTACATCATTAGCTTGGTAATGTTAGGTTATCACAGATTATGGAAATTAGAAGGAACAAGTCTTCTAGCAGGTATTGACAACCTCACTGACTGCCGTTTGGAGATTTTGTTAGGGAAGGATAGGGATGGCCATTTAAAGCCACATATTTAGATTCTGCTGCAACATAGCCCAGCTGGCCGCAAAAATGTATTCCAGAAAGTCAAGAAACTGAAATCAAATGTTTTTCCATGTTTATAAGCTCAGGAGTGTTGCATCCCAACTAGAAGGAAGTGCAGCAGGAGGGCCAGGAGACCTCCTTGGATGGATAAGAAGCTGCTGAGAAAAATTCGAAGGAAAAAAGAGGCTTATAAAAGGTGGAAGCAAGGACAGGCGGCCTGGGATGAATACAGGAATGTTGTCCGGAAAGCTAGGGAACACATAAGGAAAGCTAAGGCACAGTTAGAATTAAACTTAGCAAGGGATGTTAGAAATAACAAGAAGGGATTCTATAGGTATATTGCAAATAAAAGGCAGACCAGGAACAACGTAGGCCCCCTCCGGAAGCTATCGGGTGAACTGGCTA
>NDXB01021514.1:4785-20901 GCA_002631895.1 Agapornis roseicollis | reverse complement strand
GGAGGGCAAGAAGGGGGGTTGAGTGAGTGAACGAGCTGCCTGGTTGGTTGGGTTTAAACCACGGCACCCATAAACCAAATGGAGGATGGAAAACACTTGGATTTCTCCTGGAAGAACAGAAACGGAGGGCCCCTACACTGCTGCTGAGTGGGAATGTTGTAAAGGCAAGGAAGAGGAAGCCCCCAAATGGGTTTAGAGATCTGTGAGAGCCACCAGTGACCCCCAGCTCCTTCTCTGCCTCTCCCACAGCATCACCCAAGGTTGGGATTTTTTGGGAATGGCTGGAAAATGATGCTGTTGTCCTGGTTGGGCCATCCTGGGCTTGATCTCGCCTATCTCTGGGAATCACTTTGCTTCAATCCCCCTTGTTTTTCACCAGGAAAAGTTACCCATTAAATTAGGAAGATTATATTTATCATTAAAAATGATTATATATAATTGAAAATTATTTATAAATGATTATATATAACGTAACAAGGAAGACCCAAGTACACCGTAAATCCAGGGAATTATTTGCATTGGTACCATTTTGGAAGGAATTTAACCCTTCTTCCAGCCTCTGTTGTAGACTTGTGATGCAGACAGAGGAAACCAAACCCCCTAATAGCAAGAATTTCTTCACTCCAGGCATTTACTCCATGCAAAAGCCAATAAGATCCCACTTCAGCCCTGGTTTGATGAGCGATCCTGCCTCAATGAAGCATGGATTTGGGTGGGAAAGCTCCAAGCAGCCCGGAGCATCCCCTCTTTGGCCTTGGCCATTGACCCAACCTAAATCCAAGCATTCTCTTCCTAGGATTTTCCCTTGGGAAAAAATAATCCATTTTCCCTCAAATAAGGAATTATTGCCTCATTCCTGACCCTAATTATGGCTTTTCCATTTCTCAGTTGGGTATTGCTTTGGGTACCACCAACCTGCTTGTGATGCTGAGCATCCATTCACCATCATTTCTCTGCAGATGGAGGACAAATTGCAACAAAACCATTTTATAAATCATCTTCTATCGCTATGTTACAGATTTCTGGGGTTTTTTTCTCTTTGGGTTACTCCCAATCTATGGTGAGATTTCACTTCCCTTTTGAGCTTTTCCCTATTTCCAGTGGGATCAGATGGTGCTTTCAGTCCCTGCTTTGCACTGTGGGGGATATTCAACATCATCCCTCATAGAAATTACATGCATGAAGGTCTGAATTGCAACAGATTTGGGGTGGAAATGCCTTTGGAGGGACTTTTCCCCAGTCATCCTATTTGCAATCCCAAATCCTGACTTGCTGGAGCAAGATGCTGAGATGAAAACACCAAGGAGGGATCATTTTGGGATGGGGCTGGGGAAGACACAGCACAACTGGTCTGAGAAGTTTCCAGCCCATCCCAAGCACTTGTTTTTCATCCCTGCTATCCAAAATAAAGGCAGAGGAGCCCAGGTCGAAGGGTTTTCACCCACGTTGAGTGTGGTGATTCACCAGCCTCACAACCGGTTGCGTGGGTCCAGTCACCCATGGGTGCTTGGGAACATCCCGTGTGGAGTTTTACCCTTGGAGGATCTGCTCCGGGTATTTTGCCTTTTCTTAGGAGGAGCAAAGATGTTATCATGGCTAAATCCTGCGGAACTCAGCCAGGTTTGCCAGGAACACCCCTCAAAGCAAAGCAAATACTCCTGGATTTATTTATTGTGCCAGAAAAACCCAGCACTGATGGTGGCCCTGCATCCTGATGGGGATGTAAAGCTGAGATCCCCCCATTGCTTAGTGGAGTGGTGGGGTTTTGCTGGAACAAATGGAGTTGGGTGGCTTTATCTTGCAGGTAGAGGGTGTTGATACCTTTATGCATGCAGTGAGCAGCAATTTAATGTCCTCCCCATGCTGGAGATGCACGGTGATGCTCTGGGGATGCTCCACAGCCCCTCACCCAGCTGCTGGGCACCTCCCAGGAAGATGTTTTGCTGGAGAAACTACCCAGATTTGCCCAAAAAGCCATTTTCTAGAGCAGGGGCGAAGTGCTGGTAAGAATTAATAGAGGATTGGGGCACATTTTGGAGCACACCATGACTTTGCTTGGCCATCCCACTGTCAGATGGCATTAGGGAGATGCAAAACCCCTTCCTCCAAGAGCATCCCCCTTAAGCAGGGTGCAATCACCTCCAGAATCTTTGCACACCAGCAGCTTGGCTCTGATAAAGATGCTACAAGCCCAATGTAGTTGCTCATCACCAGGAAGGTCCCACCACCCATTGGGAATGATCCGCTTGGATCTTGGGAAAGCTGGCAAGTTAAAATAAACAGGGCAAGCTCTTCTCAGGTTATTTAACATGGCAGTGAGCCAGGCTCAGCATCACCTGCGCTGGTGGGAGTGTTTCCAGATCCAGGCTCTTATCTTCAATTGCAGGAGGTAAACAGTGGATTTAGGATGTAAACTGGGCTTAGGTGGGATGAGCCTGGCCGTTAAGACTGGTACCGGGATGCTGAGGATGTAATTCCATGGAATTAGGTCTCCTGTCCAAATGTTGAGTAGGTTTGTCTGTGAGTGGGTGACCGTATCCCACAGCTGCACCCAGCCTGATTTCACATTGTTTTGGGGGCACATAATGCAATTTTAGGGCAAAAAAAGTGTGGCATCACCTCCAACTGCTTTACTCAGACACACTGTACACATTCCACCCCAAAGCAAGTCAAAGTTTAGGCTTTCTCCTCCAAGACCTTTATGGGTGGATGCTATGAGTGATGCTCTTCCCATGTGATGGAGCTGGGACATGGCTGGAGCCATGCAGCTCCATCCATCCCTGCTCAGCTCCTCCCCAGCCAGATGGTTTTGAGCCACTTTGAGGTCATTAACACAAAGTCTTCCCCCATTCCAAGTCCTTCTCATTGCTCTATTAAGAGATGTGGGGACAAAAAGCTGCCGTGGCAACCTCTGGGAGCAATGGGGAGCACTTGGGCATGCAACGCTTGCAACCATTGCTGGTTGATTTTCTCCTCCAGCTTCAGTTTCTGGTTCACATTAAGACCATGAGGGCCAAAGCCTCATTGCACTGCTCTGGGCTGGGTGTGAATGAGAGCCAGGAGCATGTAAACTTGGGGAGCTCCCTATGCAAAGCTTCTGGTTGCTTTGCATGCGACTCGGTCCACCCAAAGCAATCGAGATCCCCAAACTGTGCTTATCTCCAGTGTTAGCTCCAGCTCCTCCTTTTCATGCTCTGGTTCTCCAGCTCAGCCTTGCTGCATCTTTTACCCATGTCAAGACCTTCATCCCTTGTTCACACCAAGACCTGCATCTCTTGTTCACACCAAGAACACCACGGGTTGGATGCAGGGTCCCAACTGAGACTCAACCCCATTCCCACCGTTTCCATGGGGTTGTATCCTCCCTCTTTGCTCTCCTGGGCTGTGATTATTTATCTACCACTCGGCTTCTTCCTTTTCCTACCCTTTGAAACTGAGTCTTTGCTTCCGTTTGAGTCAGCCTGGAGTTCCTGCTCTCCCAACAATGATGCCAACAGCATCGGGTTGGATGAGCCACGCTGCTCCGGAGAGAAGGACAAGGGAGAAGAGGCTGAGATATCAACCAGGCTTTCTCCTCCAACCATAAGTCACAGCTAAGGGAAGGTGATGTCTCTTTTCTTGAGGAGCAAATTGGTATTTCCAGCATTCTCTTTAGAGCAGGACCAGGCAAGACATTTGCCCCTTGGGTTGGTGGCACCTTCTTGGGATGATGTGGCCAGCTTGAACCCTCCCAGGTCAAGCAAACAGAGGAAGGACCAATGTAAGGTCACCAAGATTCCCAGGTCAATGCACATTGGAAGACACGGGGGAGATGGGCTGGGGGATACTGAAGAAGAGGAGGGTAAAAGGAAGATGCTACCTCAACCACAGTGATGTGAAGGGTGCCCCCAAGGAGGATGGCCCCAAACCTGCCTGAAAACACGAATTTACCTTAAACCAGCCTCAATTCCACCGCAATGTTCCCATGACTTAGGGCAATGGAAGCGGGTTCAGCCAATGGAAGTGGGTTCAGCCTCCTTCCCCTCTCAGTTGCATTTCCTACCTCAGCAGCAGCAATAAACCTGCCTCGAGACTGGGATAACCTCGAACAAAAACCCTGCCAATTATTCTGGCTCAGCAGGCCGGGAGAGGCCGGGGCTGGGGCCAATGGAGCCGCCGGAGCCGCCGGAGCCGTCGCTTTCTATTTTCCAGCCCCATGCACCAGCGGGAGCAACTTAATGTAAATAAAGGCCTGGATCCTCCCTGCCCGGCCCCATTGAGCTGCCACAACCAGCACGTCCCACCACAGCCCCTCAGCCACCTGCAGAGCCGATGGAGCCTATGAAATGCACTGATTTAATGGGTTCCCCTTCCCCCCAATAAATCCTTCACAGCAGAGTTTTCCAGGATTAGCATCCCAGCATCCCATATAGAAGCAAGGACAAGTAGAAAGGGAAGATGCTCAATGCAGTGGGTCCATCCTGGTGTTTAAAGTGGAGAAAAAAGGGGATTTGAGTTGTATTTATGATTCTTGCAGCACTGGGGGGGGAGCTTTGAAATCCCCCAGTCTGAGTTATAGCATAGATACATAATCTAGATGCAATAATCTATATATACACACACATCACACACATATAGTTATATATATATATAGTTATATATATAACATATAGTTATATATATAAAATACAAAGGTATCCATTTATAACCCCTTTTTCCTGCAAAGGGACCAGCATGGAAAGGGAGAGCCTAACCTCAAGCATAGCTGCCTCCAGCTTAATCTGCCACCAGCTCCTAAGGAAGAACAGACCCGTTATTCATCAAACTGAAATCAAACTATAGATGCTCGAAAGTATTTCCTGCTGGGCCACGTGCTCCCAAATCCCATGTCTGGGTCTGCTGCTTAGCCTGCATTTCTTGGAATCTCGACCCATAGCACTGCCCTCAAGCATCCTCCTGCAGCTTTTAGGCTTGGTTTTAGAAGTGCATAATAATTATTCTAATAATAACCAATAACAATAATAAATGATATTATTAGTGTATATATACATTTATATATATTAAGGTTTTTTTCCTGACTGGAAATGGGAAATCATGCCCAGGAATGGAAGTGGGTGATAGAAATCCAGAAAAACTCTAATTCTTCAAGCTACATGAGAGCTCCTAAAGACAAGCAATGAGAAGTCCCAGCCTATTCTTAAGCAATGCATTATACATAAATAGACCCTGGTTTTTGCCTTTAAGATGCCCCCAAATCCCCTTTCTTTTATGGCCAGGAAGGTGAGGGAGGTGCAAGCATCCCTCTCTGGGGTTGGATACGACCCTCATGGGGAAGATATTTGGTGCTGAAGCTGGTGAGATGTCCCATTGAGCATAGGGATGTGGAGGCAAGAAACGTTTCAGCCCCCCTGCCTTTCACAGGGGAATCAAAATGCTTCGCCAAATGATGCTCGATCAATGGGAGAGAGGAAACAGAGCATCAGGTTGGCCAAAAAGAGCTCCATGCATGGAAAAAGCTCTCCAGGATTGCAAAAAGGGGTTCCAGTGCAGTAAAAAGGCACCCAGGGTGAAGAAAAGGCGCCTTAGATTTATCACATGGGGTCCCAATGTTAAGAGAAGAGCCCTGATTTACACAACGGAGTCCCCAGGCTTATTATAAGGCACCCCAGGATTGCAAAGTGGGGTTCCAGGTTTGCATCAAGGGTCCCAGGGATTTCCCAGCCCATTCCACGTGGGAAGTGCCCTTGAGCCCCCCCAAAGAAGGATTAAAGCTGCAAAAGCCTGTTTTTGGGAAATGGTGTCATGGGCAGCAGCCCCCTCGCTTTGCAGCTCAGGGGCCGCTTCTTATCCCCGTGGGATTTTTCCTGCTAATCTGCTAATTCTCTGATCCCCGACCTGTGCCTTCAGCAAACACAGCCGGAAAAATGCACCCAAAAATCCCCTTTTTATGGCAGAAAAGCCCTTGCCAGGGCTGGCTGCACCCTAAAACCTCCATGATCCCAAACACAGGAGCAACCCTCCCAGTCCCTGCTGTAGATGGGTTTGGGACCCCCCGAACAGACCTGGTTTTGCAGCATGGAGCCTCCAACAAGATTCATTTCAGCCCCCCAGTAGAATCCATTCTTTGCATTATTGGGGTCCCCCAAACCCCTCATTTTTTCAGCATGGTCTCCCAATAATAAACTTATTTTTTCAGGGTTAGAATCCCAAAAAAACCCACCAATTTTTGGAGAATGAGGCTCCCCAAGAGACCCATTTTTGGTGCATTTGGATTCCCACCCCCCCAAAAAAAGCCCAGTTCTGCAGCACTGGGATCCCCCAATAAGCCTATTTTTGGCATAGGGAATCCCTCAAAACTCCCCTTTATGCAGGATTGGGGTCCCTCAATAAACCCATTCCTGCAGTGCTGGGGTCTTCAAGACCCCCCCCTTTTCCAGTCCATCAGACCCATTTCCTTTGTAGTGTGGGGTCTCCCAATAAACCTCATTTTCCCAGCCTGATGTCCCCCAATAAACCCATTTTTGCAGTATGGGACCCCAAAAAGACCCATTTCTGCAGAGCCAGGTCCCCAAGAAGTTGATTTTTCCACCCCAGGACTCTCATTGTGCACTGGGGAGGGACCAGGGGGCTGCATTTCCACCCCCAAAGCTACTGTTTGCACTAACAGCCCCCCCCAAGAGGAGCATTTATGCAATTAGNCACTGGGGAGGGACCAGGGGGCTGCATTTCCACCCCCAAAGCTACTGTTTGCACTAACAGCCCCCCCCCAAGAGGAGCATTTATGCAATTAGAGACATCTTAAAGCCATAAACCTATAGATAAGCCCAGATCAGAGCATGCAGCCCCTTCGCAGTCCCCTAAACCCCCTTTTCCTCCTCTGCCCATCACCCAGAACCCTATCCACCCTCTGCAGTAATAATAATGATAAGTTTAATTCTAATTCTGGTGTTTTAGAAAGGAAATATTCCATTTAAATGGCTTTAAAATAGGGTTTTGAATGGATTTAGCCCTGGGTCTTGGCAGACACAGGACATAACAAATGGAAGGTGGAGGGGTGAGCTGGGGTGGATGCGCCTGGGCAGCCAGAAGATGTGCTGGCAAGGCTGGATATGGGGAAATATGGTGGAAAATGGGCAAAATGGATTGGTTTATTTGAAGAATAACACAAAAGGAAAAGAATAAATAATGTGAAAGTGGAAGAATTTAAAGGAAAACGAGGCAAAAGTAAAATAATGCAAAATAAGTGAAGGCAGAAATGGAAATAATGGAATGAATCACGCAGAAGTGAGGCACAAAGCGGCCACTTGGAAGGAAAAAGAAGGGGAAAATGGAAAGAAGATGATAAACAGGAGGGAAATGAACTGGTGGGGGGATAAAAGTGAAGAACAAAATAAATATAAAATGAAATAATGATGAATAAATAATAAAATAAACTGAAATAAAGAATAAAGAATACATGAAAATCCAAACAAAGCCAGGCAAGAAGGAAGCAAATGGGAAACTAAACATGATCGAAGTGATGGAAGAACTAAACCAATGCAACAGCAACAGCAAATGAATGTGGAAGTGATTGATGAGGGGATGAACGATGCAAGAGGAAAGCTGCAGGAGTAGGAGTAGTAAAATAGAGACATGGCTTTAAAGGAAGGAGGTGTCAAATGATGTGGGAATAGAAAAGGGCAAAAATAAAGGAGTGGAAAAATAAATGAGAAATGAAAGGATAAAATAGAAAAAGATAAGAAAGTAAAGACAGAAAAAAGAGTAAATCTTAAAATGAATCAGAAATAAAGGAATAAAAGCAATTTGAAAAGGATATAAATTACAAGGATAAAAAATAAAGGAATAAGAATAAAAAGAAAGGAATGGAAAAATAAAGGAATGCAAAAATGAAAAGGTAAAAAAGAGACAAAGATAAAGATAAAAATGTCTTAAAAAATAAAGGAATAGCAAAAAAAGAAGGAAAACCAAAATAATGCAAAAATAAATGAACAAAAATTAAAAGCAATAATTAAAAGTAATGTAAATAGAAAAATAATAGGAAAAGAAAAGTAATTTATTAATTTAATTTATTAATTAAACCAGTAATTTATTATTTTTCTGTGTCCCCCCATGTTTCCCTTGACATTGCTCCTCTGGGAATAGCGATTCCAGGGAGGGAATGGCTTTGTGCTGGAGCAGATGAGGAGCGCTCACACCTCATCCTCATCCTCCTCATCCTCCTCTTCTTCATCTTCCTCCTCCTCCTCCTCGTGCCCTCCCCACAGGGGGTTCCCACTGCTTTGTTCTCCCCCTCGACCAGCAAGGGCCCCACTCGGCACAATGCACATCCCGCCGTCAATAGCGCCGGGAGGGCTTTCATTTGGGCTTTCCTGAGCTAAATAAACACGGCGGGGGTTTTTTCCACCTTTCTGGAATTTTCCTGACCCTGCGAACGCCCCTGCCCAGGGTTTGGTTTATTCCTTTCTTGGGTTTTTCGGTTTGTTCTCCAGTTGTTCCGGGAAGAGGAAAACAAAACCAAGCATCAACCCCCCCCCAAAGGCTTCAGACGTCAGGTGACGGCAGAGAACAACATCCCAGAAATGTTAATGCCTGGAAAAAATAAGGATTAAGGCTCATTAAGGCCTTTCCTGGTGAGTGGTGGGATGCAGCAGGATGCTGCGCATCCTGTATCCCAGCCCGCAGCACCTGGGATGAGGCTGGTCGCCACCGCAAGCGGGATGCTGAGGGGTATCCCTCATCCCAAAACAAGCTTCAATCCATGGATGGAGCTTTCCTAAGTCTTGGAAAGTCCTCCCTAATCAAATTAGGTGGGATTTAAATGAGGCCTCAAGGGTTTATGGCCACTGCCCAGAGTGCCATGAGTTTGCATGGCCTCATCCCAGCGTTCCCTTCGCTAGGACGGTTCTTGCTCCATGTCTCCTTAGAGAAACAGACTGGAAAATGGGAGTTTTAGTAGGAAAATCCTTTAGGAAGGATTGGAAAGATGAAAATTTATTGTTAGTACTTTAGTATATTTAATCATTCTATTTAATTTAGTAATAGTTACATCATATTGCATCATACTCATATAGAAATCAATATTCTACTCTATTATATTGTATTATATGATACTATTCTAGAGTCATAGAATGGTTTGGGTTGGAAAGGACCTTAAGCTCATCCAGTTCCAACCCCCCTGCCATGGGCAGGGACACCTCACACTAAACCCTGGCGCCCGAGGCTATATTACATTATAATACATTTATACTTTATATACTTCATTATATGATGCCGTATCATGTTATACGACACCATATTATATTATCCCATATTATATTAGCAGAGTATATTACTATATGTTTATTATATACCATATCATAGTTGATATAATGTTATTAATACATTATCTTTCTATAATCCATTATGTGTTTCTATATATAAGTGTGCAGCTTTCCACTCTAAAGAAGACCTCAAAATCCCATATATATATTTATATATATATATCAAACCTTGCAGGTTCCCAGGGCAAAAAATGACCACCAAACCCTCCATATAGAAAGTTTTACACCTAATTTTGTGGCTTTCTTCTCCAAAAAGGACCCCAAATATCCATAGAGATGTTTAGATATAGAATTTGGCAGGGTTTTAATGCAAAATAGACCCCAGCCACTCCATATATATATGTGTGTGTATATATATATATATATATACACATCTAATATAGTGTCTGAGCCTCCCTGCCCATCTCATCTCCTCACATCCAGCACTCCAGCTGGGTACCAGCCCTCAGCTCATCCCCAGTCGGTTCCTCAGGGTTTTCCTCCATCAGGAAAACACCACACAAGTACTTATATCCATGTCCCAGGAAAAAAAACCTTCCAGATGTTCCCTGGCATCCCAGATGCAGCTGTTAATCCATCTTCAATGGATGAAACCCCACAATTTTCCTCAAATCTCTGGGAAAAATGATATTTTCAGGAACATCTTCCCTGCAGAATCCTATTTATTGTCACTATTCCATTTTCTACGTTCTCCCAGGTTTATTTTCACACCTTCCCAACCTTCTCTGGAATCAAATGTAGGGATTTGGTGGGTAAATAAATGAGCTTTCAGTGCCTATAGGAACCATAAGGATGATGTGGTTTTTTGGTGGGACATGGATTTCTCAGCACAGCCGTGCGGGAATTTACGGCCCTCGATGGAAAATTACTGCCGGGCGAACAAAGAAATCCAGGATTTGGGAGCGGGAAAGGGAATAAACAGGCGGGCCAGGAAGCTGGGAGGAAACCTTAGGCAGGGGAAGGGATTGAAAAGGTCCCGCTGCAGGGGGCAGTGAAAATCCCCCCCCCCCCAAGAGGGGCTGGGGCGTGGGAAAGGGGCGAGTGGCTCTTGTGGCCTCGGATCCCACTGGAATCTGATGGGATCGTGACGGGACAAAGCGTTCCTTGCACCCATGGGGCTGCTCCTTCGCTGTCACCATTGGGGTGATCCCAGATTGCAGGTGCTGGATTTCAGGGGGCAATAGGGTGATTTGTCCTTCAATGGGTTTATTCAGGATCAGATCCCTATGGAAGCAGTGAGTGTGTGAGGGGGAGCAAGTGTGCAAAGGGAGCGAGCTGCAGACGGAGCAAGCATGGAAGGGAAGCAAGCTTGCAAACGGAGTGAGCGTGCAAGGACCGTGAGCACACAAAGGGAGCAGCCGCTCTCCGTGCTTTTGGCACTATGGGGGGGAGCATCCTGAAAAGCGGGGATGGGGAGATCAGGAGAGGCAGGGAGGAGCAGCAGACAGCTCCCGGGCAAGACAGTGCCCATCACCGCAGCGTCAGGCCGCTACACGCCTGGCCCCGCTGCCCTCCGCCTTGAGCAAGAGCTTGGTATGAGGAAGCAGCTCCTCCTCCTCCTCCTTCTGCTCCCCACGTCTTGCACGGGTGCTGGGGCCTGGCTGGGTGTCACCATGGAACCCACCCCATAGCAACCTGTACCTGTACCTGTGGTGATCCCTGTGCATCTTCTGGTGATCACCCCATGGATGTTATTCCCCACTTTTCCCCCATAGATGTCCCTTGTTCCATCCATAGATTACACTTCACCCCATGGATATTCCTTCACTCCATAGAATGTTCTTGCCCCCATGGATATCCTTCAGTCCATAGCATGATCTTCAACCCACAGATGCTCCTCATCCCATGGATGTTCTTCCCCCCCCCATGGATGCCTTCCCCTCTATGGAATGTTCTTCACCCCACAGATGCTCCTCATCCCATGGATGTTCTTCCTCCCATGGATGCTTTTCCCTCTATGGAATGTTCTTCACTCCATGGATGCTCTTCACCCTATGAATGCCCTTCACCTCACAGATATCCTTCACCCCATAGATATCCCTCGCTCCATGGATGTTTTTTCCCCCATGGATACTTTTCCTTTGCCCCATGGATACGCCTCATCCCCCCACAGACCCCACTGGAAAATGGCAGCTATGGATGTCACGAGCTTCCCAGGGCTCCATTGGCAGTCAATGTGCCAGAGCAAAGCTCAGCTGCTCTCCCAGCTCCCATCCAGCAACAGGCCCCAGTGATTGCAACAGGAGGCAACAAGCCTTGGCCTGGCCCCACATCCCAAAGTGTTGGGGTTCCCATGGACAGGTCCCTGCAGCTCTGGGATGGAGCAGTTTTGGAATGGGGGGGTTGTTGGGAAGAGGGATTCGTTTGCTCTCATCACAGAAGCTGAGCATCATTTTTGGGGGGTCCTTGGGGTGGGAGATCCCTAAAACATTGACCCCCCCTTTCCCCAAGGATCCAGGGAATGAGTCAAAGAGGTAAAAATAAACCCCACATCCAGGGCAGGGAATAATCCCGAAAGCCACAAGAATTTGGGAGGCTAAAACCAAGGGAGGGATGAAAGCGGCTGCGTGGGAATGGCACCCGGGGGTGACCTCGTTGTGACACCCCCAAAGTGTGGCTCCATCCAATCGGGATCACTCCCCATCCTGATGATTCCCACCTTGGATCCCAAAATCTGGAACACCTGAAGGACCGCGGGGGTGTGTGTGTGTGCTGTTTGGAGCATCCCCCAAGTGTACTGGGGCGCTTGCAGCTGGGCTGGTTTTCCGGCATGCTGGGACGTGTCGGGAAGCACTCGCTTTTCCAGCATTTTCCTATCTCCCTCTTCTCTTTATGCAAAGAATTCGGTGCTCAAAATCCAGCACCAGGGGGTTCACTCTGGCTCAATCCCACCCTTCTTGCGGGATGCAGTGGTGATGCTGCCCGTGGGGTCTGACTTTTGGGATTGCATGGGAATTGCACGGAATTGTATGGGACGATTGCGTGGGTTTGTGTCAGATTGCATGGACACATGGAGTTGCATGGGGTTGTTTGGGATTGCAGGGGGTGATTGCAATGGAGTTTGTGTCAGATGGCATGGAGTTGCAAGGAATGATTGCATGGATTGCTTGGAATTACATGGATTGCATGGGAAGCAAAGCCTGAGACCAAGGGAAAAGATGTATGAAAGTGCATGGAATGATTGAATGGGGTTGTTTGGGATTGCTTGGGATCTCATGGGATGGTTTGAAATCATATTTTACCAGGTTGCATGGAGTTGCATGGAATTGCATGGGATTGTGTCAGATTGCATGGAGTTGCATGGAATTGCATGGGACTGCATTGGGGTTGTTTGGGACTGCATGGGATGATTGCAATGGGATTGTGTCAGATTGCATGGAGTTGCATGGAATGACTGCATGGGATTGCATTAGGGTTGTTTGGGATTGCATGGGATGATCACAATGGGATTGTGTCAGATTGCATGGAGTTGTATGGAATGATTGCATGGATTGCATGGGATTGCATCAGATTGCATAGAGTTGCATGGAATGATTGTATGGAATTGCATGGATTGCATGGGAAGCAAAGCCTGGAAACAAGGGAAGAGCCTCTTCTGCAGGTGCATGAAGACTTTGGGGACATGGGATGAGGATGAAGCAGATTACCTTGCTCCTATGCACTCGGGGGGGGCCTCAGGCCCTGATTGCATTTCGGCACATACCTGGGGCTGTGAACCGGTCCCATTGCATTTACAGCCCCTGGGAATGGGGAAGGAAAATCCAACCTGCAAGATACCGGAGCCGGTTTTGCCATCGGGGACTTGAAGGCTCCATTTGAACTGGATTTTTAAGTCTTAAACCTTGCAAACAGCCCAGATAAGGCCACTTGGCATCTCCTCCGGCCAAATCCAGCTGGGGAAACCTCCTGAGTTTGGGGATTCAAGAGTGAATGGCATCGATTCCCCTTCCCTACAAGACCCTGTAGGTCACCCCCTGTATCTGGGGGGTCTGAGCCCCCTCTGCTGCCTCCACTCCCTCTAATGAGCAGAGTTTCCCTTTCCTTTGGCTTTTGTGTTTAATCAGCCATTCGTTAAGACCTTGGGCTTTAATTACTCCAACGGGGGCCGCGTTTCCAATTTCCTTCCTTTAACTCTTATAATTGGGAGAAGCTTCTCAGCACTGCAAGGAAACCAATGGGGGGATGGATTTGGGGACCTGTTTTCCATCGATTCTCTCCAATGGCGTTGCATTCCCCCCTGCCCCCCCCAAAAAAAAATTAGGGAGAATATCCCCAAATCCATGAGGGAAAAGGTTGGGAGCTTGGGTTTATCTTGCCCATCACGCTCAGGGCGTGCATCTGCTGACTCGTCACCTCTCCCCACCTGACGCAGCTCTTAATAACCATCCTAATGCAGATAATTTCTCTCCAACCTTTTTTATTCCTCATTTCTGAAGCCGAAATGGGAATTTGGATAAATCCCGAGGCTGGCAGGGAGGTTTGGGGAGGTTTTTCTTGGAGGCGAGCCGGCGGCGCGGCTTTTTCTTCTCCTCCAACTTGGAAGGGAACGGGTCAAGTGAGGAGTTTTGCAACCTGGCTCCTGGATATTCAGGAGATGCTGAGTCATGAGTTTGGGGAATGGGGTTATGGAGAGGGCGGATGAGTCCTTGAGGGATGGAGGGTGGATGGGAGCATCCCCCCCAGGAGATCAAGCGGCATCTTCCTGGCATGATGAAGGGCCCTGAAAACTCAATGTGCAGCATCCTGAGAGGATGATGATCCCCGAAAAGTCATGATGCAGCTTCCCATGAGGATGAGGGCCCCCCCCCAAACAAACTACATTATCCTGGAAGCATGGTGACCCCCAAAAGTTGAATTGCATCTTCCTGGGATGATGAAGGCCCTCCCAAAGTCAAACTGCCTGGAAGTATGGTGAACCCCCTGGCCATCAACTTGAATCATCCTGGGAGGACTATGACCCCCCAAAATCCAGTCGTATCTTCCTATGGGGATGAGAACCCCCCCTCCCCAATCAAACTGTATTATCCTGGAAGTACAATGACCCCCCAAAAAATCAAACTGAATCATCCTGGGAAGATGAGGGCCCCCCTGAAAGTCAAACTGCATCAGAACAGGAGGATGATGACCCCCCCAAAAATCCATTTGCATCCTCTTGGAAGGATGATGACCTTGAAAGAAGTCAAATTGCATCTTTTGGGGATTAAAAGGCCCCCCCCAAAATCAATTTTCATCCTCTTGGGAGGATGAGGGGCCCCCAAAACCAAACTACATCATCCTGGAGGACGAGGACCCCAAACCACAGTGCTTGCGCTGAGGCCTGAGGCTGGGTGATGGTTGCTGCCTCGGGGTGAAGGGGATGAATTGCTCCTGTTTTAGCTCCTCAGTTAGCAGCAAAGCCTTTGATGTGCGGGACCAGCTTCAGAACATGCCCCTGCAAAGGAGGTTTTAGGGCTGAAGAGCAAAGAAATACCTGACTAATTATTATTCAGAGCGTTAATTAGGTAATGGGCACTAATCCCTCTTCCTGCGGGGAGGTAATTGCCGACGCGAGCCTGCTCCGACCTATTCCCAGTGCACAAACTGGGCTCTTCCCAGTCCAGCAAAGGGATGGAGGGGGGGCAAAGCCCATCTTGCCCGTGGCTGGAGGGGGTTTTGATGCAAGAACTGAGGATTTGAGAGCTTTTCCTTTCACTTTCTGGTGTTTCACAGCTTGGGAAGCCAACGCTGCCTGTGCCCATTATCCCAGATGCTCCCTGTGGATGCAGGGAAGGGAAAACTCACCTGGCTATGGATTGTGTGGAGAGGGGAATATCATAAATGACATTCATTAACTAAAATGGGAATGGTGTCCCATGCAGCATCCCAAAAGCTCTTTAGATCCTGCTTCACCTGAAGCAGGATGAGAGGAGCATCTCACCCTGTATCCCACCAGGAGATGCTTGGCAGCCCCCAGCCCACCCTTGCCTTTAATATTCCAAAATGACAATGCTCTCAGCCTCTAAAACCATATTTGTGCATCCCCTGTCCTGCAAATCCATTAAATTCAGCCCAAAAATCCCCTGTCAGCCTCTTTGCAGGCTCCCCATGAATCACAGAAAGCCCATTTGATGGGCAGGAGGATATTCCCTCTGCACCGGCAGCTTGCAGGCTGCCAGGATGCCTTAAATCAGTAATATTGGGTGATTTGGGGTGAAGAATCAACATTTTTGGCTTTGCCAAACCCAGGGAACATGGGATGGATAGGCCAAAATCTGCCTCTAAAGAAAGCCATCACTCTGGGTGGAAACCCATGATTTCTCTAGATTCCTACTCCCCCCCCCAAAAAATGTGGAGAATTCCTAAATCCTGCAGGTTTGGGTGGATTCCTGCTGGGATGGCGATGCCGGGAGGGGAGGATGCTCGTGTGAGATGACAGGGGACTCCTTTCCTTGTGACTGTTGCTCCTACATCCCTTATCACAACGACCTTGGGGGCCTCGGGGCAGTAACCAGGCCAAGTGTCCTTTTTCCACCCAAGCAGAGAAGATTCCAGCAGCTGAACCCACCCCCCCCCCAATCCTGCAAACCCTCTACTCCCCCATAGCAGCATCCACATGATGGGAATGGGGGAAAACCAATGGAATCAATCAAAAATTAACCAAAAAGGGGCATCCCTGAAAATTAGAATGTGGGAGCAGTCGTCATCCGCTTAATATCATTACTGATTAGTTATGATTGTGAGTAGCCTCTCTCTTTGGCTCCAGAAACAGCTCCTGAATGGGACAAAACTCCAACAGATGGGAATTATTTCATCTCAATATTATGGGGGGGGGGGGGGG
>NDXB01021513.1:58708-82091 GCA_002631895.1 Agapornis roseicollis | reverse complement strand
CTGGAAGCCAGTGGCGAGTGGTGTCCCTCAGGGATCGGTGTTGGGACTGGTCTTGTTTAACATGTTTTTCGCTGACATGGACAGTTGGGTTCCAACCCTAACTATTCTATGATTCTATGATTCTATTTTCACCATACCCAAACAGGTCCAGTATTTATAAAACAGCTGCTAACTACTGAAGAAGGATGGGCAGAGTTAGGACAAGTTAGTTAAGTATCAGTTTTCCAGCATAGATGATATCTGAAAAACATTTCACAGTAAGCAAAGCTCATGGAAAATACTTGTTTTGGCAGAGACCCAACATAGAATTAAGAGATAAAGGTCATAACTAGCTTGGTGGATATCTTTTAAGAACTTCCCATTGTGGCTGATATGTGGAAATATTAAATACTTTGGTTTTCCAGAAGTAACAGATAACAGCATACCCTGAAGATCACCTAAACAGAACTTAAGGCAAGAATCAAGCATAACAACTGAGCCCAGCACAAGTACACATTTGTGGGGCAACAGCAGAAGCAAACTGAACCCAGTGACGGTTGCAGGCTGAGTTACACGTCCTTGTGCAGGAGCAAAAGTGTTCTGCTAATCTGAACTCTTCCATGTGGGGAATGCCAGATTCTCTGTATGCCAAGCAAAAGACTTCTGCAACAGAGTGTCACTTTTGCTCCCAGATAGGGAGGTGAAGGATGAGCTGACATGAAGAAGGGAGACTTAAGATACCCCATGAATAAGAATGATAGTATTTACTTCCCCTCTGATGCTAAGCAATAACTGAGTTGTGATTCAGAATCCCAGTCTGATCCCTGCTGTGCACCAGGGCTGCGCATTGTCCTCTCCTCCGATGAGTTGTCAGAGTTCTGAACAGAGCTGCACCAGAAATGCCAAGATAGGTGTACATCAAATAAATTTCTTGAAGGACAGGGGTAACCAAACCCCAAACCAAAACAGAGCTTAATGCTTGTGCTGTAATTGTTTTTAAAGTATTTTTAGTTAAAATGATAATTCGTATTTCAAAATGCATTGTAAAGGTCTAACATTGGGGGCAACTGCTGGGCAAGAGACAGGATCACGTAAGACACATACAGAGATGACAATGTGAGCAACATGATATTGTCACAGTAAGCAACAAAACTGATTTTGGCAAGAAGAGGATTAGAATGAGGAATAAACCAGGCAAGGGTTATCAGAATTTTCCAGAAGTGCATTTTCCTCTAGAAACCCCACTGAATAAAGTTAAGATTTCCAAATCAAGAATCTTGCAGAAATGCCTGAAAGTAAAATCCTCCAACACCTTAGTTTGCCCCACATAGTGTTAGATATTCAACTGGACCTGTTGTATATCAGATCATATATTGTTTTGGAGATTAGAATATGCATAATGGATAAAGACAAGGGCTTCCACAAAGACAGAAACTACTCCTATGAACAAGGGACTTAAATAGTGTCATGCAGAGCTGGCTTCTACTGCTGCATCTGATACTGTGCTGGACCCACTCAGGCTAAATAAAGCAGTTCGTTATTACCCAAATTGGGAATGAAACACTAATGCAGATCTGCTGGTCTCAGTATTTAAGCAAGCAGAACTGTAACTGTACAGCAAGACACTAATGTGAAATGTAATAGAATCACAGAATTGTTTATGTTGGAAAAAACCTTTAAGATCATCAATTCCAACAATTATCTTTGCACTGCCAAGTCCACCAATAAACCATGTTCCTAAGTGCCACATCTACACATCTTTTAAATATCTCCAAGGATGGTGACTCCACCATTTGCAGCCAGTTCCAGTGCTTGACAACCCTTTTGGTGAAGAAATTTTTCATAATATCCAATTCTAACCTCCTCTTGAAGCCATCTCCTCTTGTTCAATTGCTTGTTACTTGGGAGAAGAGACCAACACCTACCTCACACCACCCACCTCCTTTCAGGCAGTTGTAGAGAGCAATAAGGTCTCCCCTCCACTCCTTGTCTCCAGACTAAACAACCCCAGCTTCCTCAGCTGCTCTTCATAAGATTTGTGCTCCAGACCCTTTACCAGTTTCTTTTGCTCTTCTTTGGACACACTCCAGCATCTCAATGTCTTTCTGTAGTGAGGGGACCAGAACTGAACACAGTATTTGAGGTGCAGTATCAGTATCAAGTACAGGTGGATGATCACTTTCCTAGTCCTTCTGATACATTCTGATGTGAACAGTCATGGAAATTAAACTCCACAGTTGATTACCAATATACATTCTACTTGTAAACACTCAAGAGTATGGAATCTGAGTCAAATAAGAGTCATGACTCTGTCTAAAGCTGACTAGAATCACATTTTCAGTGGAAATTCACAATGCTAGATATTACAAAGAAGCAAGTCAGAAGCTGCTCCAGTATTAATGCTATTCAGTGTCCCAGGTCTTCTGTCTGGGAAATGGAGCTAATGGAAAAACATCCTTTTTTTCAGTCTCATAAAATTAGTTTAAGCACTTCAATAGGATAATAAAGATTTACAGAAAAGCCAATGAGGAAAAAATATACTTTTAGTAGGGTTATAATAATGAACAGTAGATACAGTTGAGCACCATATACTAAGAAATAAGATTAAAGGTAGCAAATAATGGATGTGACTATGGCACATTCTGCACACTGAATAAACCAGGGGTCTGGCAGGGATAAGAGTAGTATGTGACCATGTTAAGACTGTTGCAACTCACATGCTCAAAATGGCAATATTGATATAATCCTAGCATTAATCACTTTTGAGTATTTGACTGCATTCCTAATAATAACGTTGAATTCTTTAAGAAGGCTCCAAGTTAGGCCTTAATTAATGCAGAGAAACCTGTCTGCTTCTTTATACATTTTTATGATGTTCTTTTCTTCATCTCCTGCTCTTGCATTTTCGCCAAAGGGCAGTGATTTCCCCTTGAGTCCAAAATGTGCAAATAACCCAAATACAACACTTGCACTTCCCAGATGTACAAAGGTCTAAAAAAACATAAATGCATCACAGAGCCACTGCAGTAGCATATTTATGGCTGACAGGAAAGGAAAACAAGGCTTGTATCAGGGTACGTAAGATAGATGCACAGATCTTATTTCAGGGGCTCATTTTGCCTTGTCTCCATCCAAGCCCAATGCAAAAATAAGTGAGTATACTGCTGTTCATGGTGATAACAAAACATATCATTAGTACTCTGCTCCCTGTCCCCCACAACGCTGCCATGGGCTCCCCCTTCCAGTCAAAGCCATAAAGCAAAGAAAGAGGCTCTGATGTTATGTCAGATCTGGCTTCCACATGAACTAGCCCTGAGGTGATTTTACTACAACCGCTTGAAAAAACAGTCATAGTAGTACAAGCATGGCTTGTACATGCTTGGGAGCACATTAAAAAGACAAATCAATTTCTATCAAACTTTCAGTCCAATAGATATTTATTATGAACAGATAATAATGCAATTATACCATGACAATCAGATGAGTTTATGACCATCACTCAACTATAATGTCAGGCTAGCCTTATTCACTGACAGATGACACTGCTTTTAAAATCAGATTAATCACAAGAAAATTATAATCTCATCACCCATCAATTTCAATTGTGCATAATGTCAGATCAGTTTGAAAAAATAATTAGTTTCTGTACTGGAATTCCCCAGGTAGAGCATATTATCACACATATATATATTTTTCACTTAAACACAAGCTATGTAAAACCATAAACATACAGGAGTGGAAATGAAGTGTCCAAAGATTCAGAAATAACTGAGCAGCTTTATATACAGAGATTTATTCATATATCCTCCTGACAACCTCTCACAGAAAAAAAACACATTTTCTCCTCATTATTTCATAGGAATTATAACAAAGAGCATTTAACACAAGCATTAGTTTCATTTTTTGCAGGGGAAGCATCTGTATTATCTGTTAAAGTTTATCTCAGGGTATGAAATCTTTGTAGATTTGTGTGTGTGGTTTGTGGGAACACAAACAAAGTTAGGCTCCTAGGCACATCTCCAGATGCACAGGGAAGTCATCTTTTAATGTTGCAAGATGTTGATGGTCTTCCCAGTCTTCCATTTAAAAGCTCAAAATGTTGCCCTGGCAAACAAATAGCTTTTCAGCACAATAACATACTGTTTTGTGTCCTTAAATGTAGGATTTAGATGTGCAGTTAATGAACCAATATTTATTCCTAAACACCTTCTATCTTGTTGCAATCTTACAGATGAGGCATTTAAAACCACCTAAAAATCAAAATTCAGAACCAAGTTCTTTGCTGGTATAAATCAATAAGGCAGTGTAGTTGATGTAAATTAATTTTTCAGCTTTTTTTTATTGGATGAAGGAATAGATTCCTGTATTGTGAACTAGCACCAATAATAGGTTTAATTTACTACATTTCCTTTTTTTGGACCCTTTTGAAAGAGTTAAGGGAGATCTGAAGGGCCCATAAATGGCTGGTTGTAAGTCACCATTGCACCAACCCTCCCTTTGTTCCTTCTCTGTTACAAGCCAGAGAAGGCATTTTGTACCCTGAGGTGCTTCCTCCCAGAGGCAGCTCAGCTGTCTGAAAGGGAAAAAATCTGGTTTACCTCCTACATAAAAATGTTACTGTACTTAAAAAAAGACAAAAAGTGCAAGGCTGTTATGCATAGCTAGTGTTTGAGTGCATGAAAGGGGAGACATGGCTTGGAGAGCATCTCCAAGAGTACAGGTATTCTGTGTAGAGAAGTATGTGGGCTCTACAGTTCAGCAGACTTTGGGAAAAAATAATCTGCTTGCTGGAAAAAAGATCACAAGCTGTGCTAGAGAGAACAAATGAGAGTTTGTCATTGGGACAGCTGTGCAAAATTTTCAAACAATCCTTTCAAGATGTAAATTCTATATCCTATTTCCAGGAGGGTTACATCTAATACAGGATTTCAGAAGGGTCCAACTTCTAAGTGAAAGGTCACTAGATCAGAATCCAGATGGAGATATCCATCCAGATCTCCAAAGGAGTATCCTGTTATTTGGGTGACTGATGTAAATAGCAAGGAACACCACCATCTTTTCATCTGCATCCTATCGCATATGGAGAAGGGCCACCATAGTCAACATTTTGAAGGCCAACCCCAGAGCAGAAGTGCAGAAAGGCCCCCTGAATGGTTTCAACATCACTTAACTTAACTTCTAGACCTTTGCAGAGCTTAGGTAAGAGTCAGCTGGTCAGACTGGGGCAGCTGTGTGGCTATATGGAGCAAGAACCTATGGAAATGCCAAATCAGGTAAGGAGGAAATACTCGTCAATTTAGGTAGTTTTAGAAGGTTACTGCTGAATGTGGCTGTTTGAACAGATGTATGGGCTTGAAGTCTGTTTAAATTACATTTTTATGTTCAATATCCTTCTGTATGACTTGCTAAGACTTTTAGACGCCTGTGTGCCATTGAAAGTCAATGAGAAGGAAGTCCTGAGTCACTAAAGTACTTTTTTCTTTATTGTTCTTTCCATTAGTCAGTGTGATGTAATTATTTATGTCAAATACTGCAGAGAGATTTTTACAGCAGAGGGATCCAAGACTTTTATATTGATATTATATGAGTAAAAATACACTGTTATGTGAGTTTTATAATTCTAGTAGAAAGAGTAGTTAGGCATTCTTCTGGACCCTTGTAGCCATCTAAGCTAAATGAGAATATTAAATTCAGTGATTAGTCTGCAGTGTCTCTTACTTTTTCTCTATGTACATAATTACTTTCTGAAAGCAGCAGAAGTGTTTTTTTTTAGATTATCTTTCACTATGCATCTTTTGTTCATTATTATTTGGCTGTACTTAGGAAAAAAGGATTTGTAAACCACAATCATTCTTTGAAGTACATCCAAGTTAATTACACATGCAACAATATAAAAAAAGCATAATTCAAGTGATTTTTAACACACTCATTTCTCTTTATAGAAACTTTTATAGAAGCTTTATTTGTATTCTAAGGACATAACAGCAGTCCCTTTTCTCCTACAGACTTTATCTTCAGTGTAAGTGTTGGAAGTACATACTTTAGAATAAAAACCAAGATGTACACCTAGCAACTGACAGCACACAGAGTGATCCCTGTTCTGTGCAATCTCCTCCACTGGTCAGAGGTGCCACTAAGTGCTCTAGGTCTGTTACTGCTAAGTGCAGCACTGCAGACTATTAAGCTTAGAGCCACTACATTTCAATATTTATCTTTTGTACCCAGTTGTCTACTGGAGGAGAACTGCAGCTTTGAATTATTAACTCTAAGGCAGATGGAAAAAGTAAAACACACATTGTGATAAGTATCACACATTTGCTAGTTTAGTGGCAGCCAGTGGAACTAAAGAGTTTTCAGACCCTCTTCCTGAAACTGAACCTACAACAGAGGTAAACTCTACCCTGCAATCGTCCACAGACCTTGAGAGTCAGCAAGCACCAGGTTCAGCTGCAGAATCAGGAAACAAAAAGGATCCAGCACAGTGAAGTTTTGAGCATGGTACAGAAACAGAAGAAAAGGTCTGCTCATGAAAAACTATTAGATATGAGTGTATGGGCATAACAGAAAAGGAAGATAGACAATGTGGAAACATGAGTTGGACAATTCAAATATCTCAATCTGAGATGTGTGTGAACCTCTCTCAATCTCAATCTGATGGTGTGAACCCAGCCAGTCTTATTTTCCATTTCACATAGAAAACAGATATTCTGTTTTTCCACTACAAGTACTTCACAGCCCGTAAGATCACTTGTATCAGGTGAAGCCACCACCCTAATTTACAAGAAGACACCCACTCAGAAGCCTTTTTCTTGGAGGTTGCTTTTCCCCAGCAGCAAATTTCTACCAAAAACACATATTGGCTCATCAAGCACATTAGTCCAACACCTTGCACTGCTTGTGCTTGCCAGCACAGTCTCCTACCTTGTTCTCATGTCCTGAAACCTGACCTCACATCAAAGCCTCCTACATCAACATGAAGGTAACCTGACAAGTCTGACAGGGACACACATCTTCTTTCTAAGAGCACTGTATTCAGCTCTCCAATGTACAGCAGAAATGAATGGATGAGTCACATGGTCACATTTGCAGCATGATCACCACTGCCTTAGATATTAACACATATGTTCTTTGCTAATTTTGTTGTAACTTGTATTGAGTAAACAGTACCATTTATCTCACTTTGTCCCTGTTACCGATCACAATAAGAAGTAATCACAAATTAATACACTTTCAGGAAGAGGTCATCAAGTACAGTCTATTTCTGCAGCACAAAAAAGGAGACAATACAACAGCTGAGATTTGCAAAGCACAGTGCTTTACACATAGGTCTAGGTAGGAAATCAGAACCTTCACATATTAAAGCAGATCCCAGTGCTGACTTGCAGAAACAGAACTATTGCTATTCTACTGCAACAGCAGGTATTGCAGAGATGACAACCTTTGCCAGTTTTCTGTGCGCTCTGCTTGTTACACAGCTGTGGCTTCCCTAGCAGTGCAGAGGCATCTTGACAGCATAACAGACAAGTCAAGCTGATAGATGAAGAGCAGTACATCCTCCACTAATGCATTAAGTATTTCCTAAGGCTTAATGCACTCAATTTAGAGACTCTACAGGTGCTCCGGCACCTACCACAGCTGCCAGGTGATGGTAGTAATTGCTGGGCAGCTCTTCTACCCCAAGCATACTAGATGTCAAAGGTGGGGAGCTTCCATTCTATGACATCTTTAAGCAAAGTCCACTCTAGCTTAGACATAAGGAAGCAATTTCACTTTCCAATTGCAGGAAATTTTAGGTCATTAGGTTTCTTTTGTTTATAATTGCTTATTTTTTGTTCTATATCACCCATTTTTAAGCTTCTGTTTAATTTATTCCCTTGAACAGATTTTTCTTAGCATCTGGCTTTGAACTTTTGCCACTATTGTCCTCATTACATAATCTACATTCTCTGATAATTTAAAAAGCCTGAAGCTAGAAAATAAAATACTTTGAACCAGAGCAGGTTACCTTTCAATACTGTGCATCATAGTCACACATACAAAGACTAGCATATCCACTTAAGCATCTAATCATGTCGATCAATGCCCCTGTCCATTTAAATACATGTATCCAGTGTGAGGTCAGTTTCTGTTGTCTTTTATTAAGGTATGCAATTAACAACTATTTTTTCTTAAACCTTCATGACCATGAACTGCATGCAATATTTCTTTCCACTTTCCTATTTTCTTAACTGCCTCCATTAATATTTCTGCTTTCCTAAGTATCAGGCATTGAAATCTCTTAAATGCAGAGAATAATTCAGCGATCAGTTAAGTGCACAATAACCCAGGCAAACATGCAGGTCTAGATATCTTTTTAATTTAATATTTCTAACTAACATGCATTATGTTTATAAATTACTGGTCTGATAAGGAATTACTTTGCTGGTATACGTCTACCTCTAATGTAATTTCTATCAGGCTGTTAGGAAGAGATAAATGACTAAAGCATGACAAATTCCAGAATGCATAGTTGCATATAGATCAAGAAGAAAGCAAACCAACCACACTTGCATCTTAATTTTGCAAAAGGACAGCAAATTATGGCAAGTAAAATTTACATGGCCTGTATGTATGCTGAAGGTTTAGGGGCTTAAGATTTGGTTTTGGGTTCTTTTGTTTTTTGTTGTTTTTCTGTTGGTTGGTTGTTTTGGTTTGTTTTGGTTTGGTTTTTTTTTTTTTTGTGGGTTTTTAGGTGTTTTGTTTTTATCTTGGGGGTTTGGGATTTTGTGGCTATTTTGGGTTTTTTTAGGTTGGTTTTTTTCATTTGTTTTTATGTGATTTCACCTGAATCTGTAGCCACTTCTTATTTCAAGAAGTGATGTTTGTTGGTTAGAAACTTCAAAACAGAAGTCTATTTTATTCATTTTAAAGTATAAAAATCTGCTAACCAACATTATTCCAAAATACTTTGACCTCCTGAATTAAGATATCTTACATATAGAGGATAACACTTGATTATATGAATCTGAATACACTTAACTTGCTACCTTTACTGCAGCTTAACAGTTTCAGAAGGGATCCGTTCTATGTTTTACATGTAAAAATTAAATTCTACATTGCTCAAGCCAAAATATATGGACAATCCACAGCATGGTTAATCTCTAAATTCCTCAGCAGTTTCAGTGGTTCCTAATTATTTAAATAGAAGAAAACCAAGTATTGTGATAACCTCAAATATTGAGCTAGCAATATTAAATTGCTGAACATAAACTGATCATAAGTCAGTTACTTAGGAAGTATTACCTACTATAAGCTTAAAATTAATTGTCGCACGACAGACTTCAGGATTCTGTTTTAAGCTGGCAAAACTGCGTATTTTGTGAGAAGGTGTTTCACTACAGTCAACAGGTTCTATTGATATGTAAAAAATATCATTTCAAATCCTTGCTTGGCATAGCAATCCTCAGGAAAAATCCACATGATTAAATTCCTACAAGAAACATACTCTAAAAAGAAGCAACATACACATGTCAGATCCTAACCCTATGGAATACCATATATATGCATTTAGATTACTCTATGAAAAGGGCAACACATGAGAAACAATGCTAGTCATTCATTTAAAAAGAAGTAGCTCAACATAGCCTTCTCTGATGACACATTAAATATGATAGGCAGAAGTGGCAGGGTGCTAATTACTTAGTGATGTGATCCATTTTCTAAATAGTGAGGACATCAATAATTCATCAGAAGTTGCTCTTAAAAAATTTAATGTCTGACAATCCAAGCCTGGCAAATAGGAAGATAATCTTTTGTGTCTACTACTTGGCATTCAGAGGCTTTCTTTTCATTATAAAATATAAATGCATTGTTCCTACTTGAGGCGGTTTAGATTATGAAAGATGGCAGATGTATAATGTGCCTAGTTTTCATTGTTTCAGGTAGGAAGGCAGAACCCAGTAGAGAGAAATGCAGATGTCACATATTTAATGAAAATGAGTTTTACAAATACGTTTAATAAAGTCTGAATGGTTTCTGCTAATAGTAGCAGCCCAATGACATGGAAGTGAGTATAGCTACATAAACATAAAAATATGGAGTAATCAGACGGTTCTGCTGGTTGAATATTGCCCTGCCAGTTAGGAAAGATCCTTTGCTTATTCAGAAGAGTTTAATTTGGCTGTTAATGTTGGCATCAACATTTCATGAAGAGAGCATTAATGCTTACAAAGTCAAAGTACACTGCAGAAATGGACTGTACAAGTGTTATCTTTGTTTAATGTCTAGCTTTTGTATTTCTTCAGCAATGTAGACAAAAACAACAAATAATAATAAAAGCTTTTCTGTTTAGCCTTGGCAAAGCATAATTTACAGATATGCATTGTTTGAATAGGAAAGGTGAAAAGGATGTTGCTCTGTCTCCCAAAGAATTAAAACACAGTACATCTATAAACCACAGCTCTAAAGAAAAGCAGTACAGTTCAGCTATTCAAAGGTATTTGGGCACTTAACTCCCATTCTGGAGAGTACCTTCTCCAAAAATCAGTGACAACTAGGTGTTCAAATAAGAATTTAGTTCTCAAATGGCTTTGTGGATATAGGCACATGTCCCAGACTGAAACAGGTTAAAGCTTCAATTAGAATATAAGTGGACCATAATCTAATAGTCAAATGACAAGAAAATGGGTTTAGCAATGCTATTTTTCTCCTTAACTTCTCAAACAAATATTTAATGAAGGTATTATAAAACAATCTCACCATACACAAACTGCTTAAACCCTCAAATCCTTGAATCATCAGTATTCCAGTCCTTAAGATTTACCTCACCATAGACCAACAGAGAGAGCTTTATGCTGTTTCATAAATCCCAAATGTAATCCTTCATTAAAATTTAGATTGATCACCAAGGAAGACACTTCAGACTTTCTTGCCTCTGAAAACTGATAATTGAATTTTATCAATTATAGGTGGTAGATGCTGAGAGTATGCTTGAACTACCTGCCACATAATGCAATGCATGCGGTATCTTCGCTTGCTTTCTAGAATTCCTGTGACATTAGCCGCAACTCTTCATTTCTGTATCTCAAAGTAATATATTCCATGTTAGCATCAGATGAACGCTTCTCACATCACAAATGCAAGCCTCCCATAAGCAAAGAGCAGTACCTACAGATACTAGTGATCTTAAATGATTCTGTTTTAGGCTCTTGAAAGTAAACTTATTTTCTCTTATTTACTTACCCAAACCACTTGCAGGGTAATTCAAGGCGAAATCCAAGACCTCACACAAGTAGTCATTTCTCAAAACTTTGGAAAAAATGGGAATTATTTATTATTCTGAGAATGGGTCCATGCAAAGCAAAAAATATTTTCTCCAAACTTAGCTCAGAACAGGTTATGTGAAACAATGGGTTATCCTGCAACATATATCCACTGCAGAGCCAGTTCTGAGCATCAGAGCAATTGTATCTATGAACTCTGCTGGAAGAACAGCTCTCAAGGAACTGTAAACTGGCAGAAAATCATGCTAGCGGAACTGTGGTAAAGACTATTCCAGACTTGTGTAAGGAGATAGGAAAAAGCCCACAAAGCAACCTAAAAACCTCACAGTAAAATTAATCTACCTAAATCAGTCTAAGCAAACCATTCGTAAAATCTTACAGCAGATCTTATATATTAAAAGAAATGTATCCCCACCATATGTGCAGAGATCATACTTTCCATGAACTCTTACTGAAAATGACCAGACTTTAACTAAAGGCTGACATGAATGCTTTATATTCTGTCTAGATCATTCAAGGTTTATTAAATAGTGTGGTTAACAGTGGGTAACAGTTAACCAACTTTCATAACTGCTTTTCTCTCAAAAAAAAAATCTTTTTTTTTTTTTTCCCAATCGCTAAATCAATGTCTGGGGAAAATAAAAATACATTTTCATGCCTTTTGATTTATTATTTATTTTTATTCTTGAGAATCATGGGCATCTTCTCCACATACTGTTTTGTACATAGCCCAGTTCCTAAGTATTAGAGAATACCTTGGGAAGGCCAGATCTTTATGCCTATAGGGTAAAAAAAAAACAGGTACAGAAACTCTATAGTGATTACAATAAGAGCAAAGATACAAAGATATCCATTGAGACATGTGCTGTGACCCCACCACTGCTGACAGCATAAACAAGGTCATGAAAGGAGAAGTTGCCCAAAAATGCTGGTAGTTCAGCATGTGGTATCTTTTGTGACTTTATTTATGGCTCATCATTCCAAAATTAATCAATGTCCCCAGGTAGGGTTGAGAGAAATGCATTTCTGGAGGTACAAACTTTTTCATTGCATAAAAACCCCCAAGTTCTGACTGCAGCTGGTTTAAGCACTGGATTTCTAGGAAGAAGTCCAGTATTTCAGAAGAAAAAAATGGAAAATAACTAATAGTGTAATTCAGTAGAATTAACTTAAAATAGAATTAAATTTCATAACAAAGTGACAGATTTATACTGCACATTATGTGGATATATTATGTGGAATTATATTTATATGCCTGAACAATATTACCTATGCCTAAATAGAATTAGATTTTAGGAGACAATATAACATCCTTAAAATGAAATATTTATGTTTTCCCCTTGAAAAATGATACTGATATAGACCCTAAACTTAGTAATATTAAGAACAGAATATTAGGAATGCCAAACTCTATTCTGCACAGTATTTTATAAAAGACTGCTGTAAACATGGCTTTCCATTCTGATTTAACCTGGAACATTTTTCATAAGACATTTGCTAGCTTGCATTAGCCCAAATCACCATCACCTAGTGTGCTTCCAGCTGCTACCGTGAGGCTACTCTAGCACAGATTCCTTTTGTGTATACTGCAATCATTACTTTGCACTTCTTATCAAAGTCCTAGTAACATTTTCTGTAATATATAATAAAATTAATGTTGTTCTTTTCTCATTTTGCAGATGAAAAGCTGTGTGTGCCTGTTAAAAACTCTGCATATCTGGTAGTTCCGAGGTATTCCTTCCTGTTGTTACTACCTACTGCATACAAATATAAAATGTAACAAGTTAACTTTGAAGAAGTTCCTAGTGCCTATTGCACCAGTTGAAGACATACCTGAAGCATTTTTAATTTTTTTACCCTGCAGTAGTTAAAACATTTACTGTGTAAATATCTGCCTTTTATTCCTCTGCAGGTGGTTAAAGCTTCACTTCTGTGATAACTCTAAAGGTCATCTTCATCAGGCAGCATTAAAGGAAATAATCTTTCACAGATGTTTGTTTCCTAGCAGACTACAGAGAAGCTATTAGAATGTTACTGTGATTTTGTTACCTTTGGGGAGTGTTTATTATTCAGCTGACATCATTAAAAATTCAAAGCAGTGGATTGGCGAGGCAAGCTTCAACAGACTTTTACAGCTAAACAATTATGAGAAAAGGGATTTAAAAATAAAGAAATTAAGAGAGGATAGGTTGCCCTTATAAACAGTAACTTCAGGCACCCTAACAGAAGCAAAACTTGATGAAAAAGGCCACAGATTACAGGAATTTTGTTTCCAGAAACTTTACCCAACATAAACCTAGGCAATTATAAGAAACAGCATAGAGGTAGTGATTTGAAGAACATATTAATTTGAACAGCAGCACTGAGATTTGGGGATCACTAAGCCTTCTAGTTTTTTATTTAAAAGAGTTCTGCATTATGCACCGTTAAGACACATCAGACTCTTTGCATTGATGTTTCTCTTTTGTGTGGTATCAGGTAACATATTTGACATGACCAAACCTTTCCTTTTGGCTACATAATTTCTGTAGGAACAGGTTAGGGGCTTCAGAATAATGCCATTAGCTTTAAAGTGAGACCATATTCTGGATATACACTGAATATGACCTACTATATCTGTCCTTTTGCCAATATCCACAGGTGCTCAAGGAGGCTGAGAGGTGAGAGAACAAGGTGACTGAGAACCACTCTTCCATCATTATCACATTACCAGAAGGGCCTCCACAGCCCTGCCCATTAGCTCCATGGAGTTCAGTCTTTAAATTGTTTTTGTTGTTGTTAGTTTTTGTTTCTTTTTTACTCAGAGCTGAATTTAAAGTTTATTTCCTATAGCCTACAAATTTTTAATAAGAAATGGCACAGTTCTAAAGTGGATAGCGAGATGCTAGAAAGAGGGATGTACCTGAAATATTAGCCTTTCTCCAGTTTAGACACTGATTTATAGGATGTAGAAAGGGCCCTTTTGTGAGATCAGGCTTGTCAGCATGCATATTTCATTAAGGTTTTGTAGCAGTATTCCTTATTAAGAAAAGTAATGCAAACAAGACAAAATGCAAACCAATCAGCTCTGTTCAACTACCTTGCTGTTTTGTGTTCAATGGTTAAAGAATTCACAGAGAAAGCAAGAAATTTAAATTGAGCAAAAAAGACTGAAACCTGCTGCTGGGGGCCTTAGCTCAAACTATCAAGCATAGGGACACTCTTCCTACTGAACCCATAATACAGCACAAGAAAGAGTTTAAGGTCTGTAAATTTAAATTAGTCATACCTAATAACCAATTAGCATCTAGTTATTAATTTCCAACCCACATCTAATTAAGTCCCTCTAGCTGAGTTTAGCCACCCAGACTCTGTCATCAAAAGACCATAAGCAACACCTGCCTCTACAGGAGTCACTCCCTGAGGGCCTGTCTCTGCATCATATTAAGGTGCTGAGCAGAAGACAAGTTCTCTCTCAACCTCTCTGTTAGATATATAAAATTTGTATAGTTTGTATATGTGAAACTGAGCTCCAGGATTACTAGACATACAGAAAGACAAAGTTTTATCTGAGTCAAAACTACAATTTGTCTCATATTATCCAGAAATGTGCCAACACAGCAGACCAAGTTACATCCCTTCCTAAGGAATTTGATGGTGTAAGTGAATTTCCCTTACAGAAAATCCATGTATTCAGCCATCTAGTGAAAACTAGTGAATGACCTAATATATGTGCATATGACATAAATCTTTCATTGACTTATTGTTGTAATGCACTTGCCAGTCATGTACAGTATATTATAAACCCCAGACATCTCAAAAACAGATTCTTCATGTGAACAGGAAAGGACAGCACCACAATCTGTATCTGTCTCAGAGCTTATCAACAAGCATGAAACCTATAAAAAGTTCTTACCTAAATTTGAGGATAGAAGCAATTCTCAGGTCATTGACAAAGAAATTATTCTGCATATTCAAAGGGGAAGTGTGATGGTTGAAGGCTTGAGGTTTGGTATTGGGTGGTTTGGTTTTGTTTTTGTTTTTGTTTTGTTTTGTTTTGTTTTTTTTTTTTTGTTTGCTGTTGTTCTGCTCTACAGCAGTGTTAAAATCTTGGAGCTGCTAATTAGCAAATTCTATTTCAGAGCCAGGAAATGCTCCCTCTTAGACTATGACAAAATAGAAGAGACCAATGGTCAGCTTGAGAGGTAGAAAATAGGGCCTCTTTTACAGACTGTATCATGTGGTTTATTTCTAAAGTCATTCCATTTGCCACACCATTATTGAACACCCTGGTAGATGCTTTTTCTCAGTTCAGCAGTCATGAGAGAAACACATTATTCTAACTAATACTGCTTTCCACCTCTGAAGTTTTGAGTCCCCTTCCCCTTCAATTCTTCAATCAGCTCTGCTGAGGGCTTACATTGAGATATTGTGAAGTCAATCAGGTTTCATGCAGGTGTCCCAAAAGGCACCAATAATATTTTACTTAACATGTGAACATGTTTATAGGCACATGAGGCAATGGTGTGGCTGAAGCCTTACATATATTTAATTTTAATGACTCTCATTATAACAGAGGCTGTAATTTCTCCTTCGCACTTCTAGGCTCTTGACAACTTCACCTCAATTTGGAGACTGTTCATACTCCAATCATCTGCCAAGAGAAAGGGAAGGAAAAAAGTGACATAGTTTGCCTAGGATCACAAATACCTTTGGAAGGTGCTTATTTTATCTCTCTTTTCTCTCTAGACACAGAGGCTAGATCAACTCCTAATTTACACAGCCCAGCCAAGTGCTTAACATTTACTCTGTGACAATCAGTCACATTAATTATCCTCTTTGCTTTTCAAGTTGTTATGAACTACAACCATATATATTTGCTGTGGGAGCAGTGGTCACACCTCACAGATTTCCTCAAAACCAAAAAGTGCCCAAAGTAATGGCTCTAGAGAGCACTGCTATTTGAGCTAATTACATTGTTTTATTCCAGTAATGGCATTTTTAAACAAATACTGGAACATCAGTTTAAACGTATCTGTGAAATATGCAGAACAGAATAACACAGTTAAAAACTTACCTTGTAAGTTTTACCTCCTCTTTTATTGCTAAACATCCTCCTGGAAAGTACTTCCAAACACATGAACCACAAAAAGTGATTTGGAATAGTCAGCATAGATTCAAGAAAGGGAAGTCATGCTTGATCAGCCTTTGACAGTGTCTCTCATGTGACCAGGGGCACAAGGTCCTGTTGGAGGCAAGATATGAATGTTGTGTCCCTGGAATACTTGGATAACTTCCTTCTCCAAGTGTTAGAGGAGCCAGTGAGCAGAGGTGCCATGGAGGACCTTGTTCTCACTAATAAGGAGGGGCTGGTGAAGCTGGGAAGCCTTGTCTGCAGTGACTATGAAATTGTGGAGTTCCAGATACTTAGGGTGGCAAGAAGAGAGCACAAAAACTCACTACCCCAGACTTCAGGAGAGCACACTGGTCTCTTGATGGATCCGCTTGGTAGAATACCATGGGATAAAACCCTGGAAGGATAAGGGGCCCAAGAAAGCTGGTTAATGTTTAGGGATCACCTCCTTCAAGCTCAAGAATGATGCATCCTGACAAAGAGGAAGTTGGACACAGACACCAGGAAGCCCACATGGATGACCAAATTATTCTTGGACAAAGTCCCAGCATAAAAAGGAAGCCTACAGAGGACAGAAGCAAGGACAGGTAGCCTGGGAGGAATATAGAGAAATTGTCTGAGCAGCCAGAGATCAGGTAAGGAAACCTAAAGCCCTGATAGAATTAAATCTGGCCAGGGACATCAAGGGCAGCAAGAAAAGCTCCTTGGTGTGTCGATAAGGTGTGATCAACACACTGGAGGGAAGCGATGCCATCCAGAGGGACTTTGTCAGCCTGCCCCTGAGAACCTCACGAAGTTCAACAAGGCCAAGTGCAAGGTCCTGCACCTGGATAAGGGCAATCCCAAACACAAATATAAAAGATGAATGACCAGCAAGTTGCAGGAGGTGATTCTCCCCCTCTACTCAGCTCTCATGGGACTTCACCTGGAGTTACTACAGCTGAGCAAGTTGGAGTTGTTTAACCTGGAGAAAAAAAGGCTCTGGGGAGACCTTAGAGCTGCCTATAAGAAATCTGGAGAGGGACTTTTTACAAGGGCATGTAGTGACAGAACAATTGAGAATGGCTTTAAAGTGAAGGAGGGGAGATTTAGATTAGATTTTAGGAAGAAATTCTTCACTATGAGAGTGGTGAGGCACTGGTGCAGGTTGCCCAGAGAAGCTGTGGCTGCCCCATCCCTGGCAGTGTTCAAGGCCTTATATTCTTATCCTTGTAAGAGTGTAGTTAATCCATTCCCACTAACTTCAGTGTTGCATCTGTCCCCTTGTAGGGCTCCACATTTCTCTGCCTCAGCTTCTCATTTGTTACATGGGCAAAATCACATTTTCAAACTTGACAGGAATGTTGCTAGTACAACATATTAAAGGTTGAGGCTTTTAAGTATTATACTGATGCAGATTGTAACTATGATAAGTAGTTCTATCATCTGTATTTATAAAGACAGTAATGGAAATAATCATACAATTATCTTTGAATTCCACTTTTAGAAAACCGTGGTGGTATTTGTAATTTGTTCAAGTTATTCCCACAGAAAAAAATGGCATCTGTAGTGCAAACTATAAGATAATAAGCTAAAATATTAGCTTTCCTGTTGCTTTCTCATTTCTCTCCTGTCTGCTCATATGCTGTATCTTTAAAATCCATTCATCCCACTTGCATTCTTTTGAATTCATCTTCATCCTGCAAGGTTCTCCAGTTCCATTCTTTTGTTTTTAAATAAATAATGGAAAATGAGGGGTTTTGGGGTTGAAGGAACTGGGGGCTTCTGCCCTCTGGCTGATATCATTGCTCTGTATTAGCATGTGTTCTCAAAAATGTAATAGCATGACTAAAGGACTCAAAATGTTCTCCTAAAAAAGATGCAGCTAAAGCTGCAGCCATCTGGAGCAAGAGCAATGCCTGCCATGAACTTACATACCTCAAACTCTGAAAGGTTTTCAGGCTGAATGAATTCACATCTGTCAGAGAAACAGGCACATTTTTACGCAATGGAATGCAACACGGCAATTAGATGCAATTAAAATTATAATTAGAGAGCCATATCCTGTGTGCTCTCAGTAATGTGGGATAACTCTTCTTCAGTACAGACACAAACAGAGGCCCAGTCTAGAACAGAGATTGATATACTGTCTGCTGGTAGCTTCTCTTGGGTAACCTGTCCCTTCTCCAGGAATGGCTCTTCCAGCCTGGCACAACCCCAGGAATGGCCAGCTGCTGTTGTTCCCACAAAACTATTTATGTTTTTGAAGCCCAAGAGCAATCGTTTTGAGTTCTTGGCTATATATCTGTACCAAATAAGGTTACCTGCTTTCCAGCCTAACTTCCCTCTTAATATACAGTTAAAATAAAAGACAAGATGCATACTGGTCATGAATGCTGATACTCACTGGAGACCCACGTCAGCCATGTACTCCATGCCTGCTTGCTTTGATGAGAGAATACATGGATACCACAGGCAGTGTAACCAAAACTTCAGCCTAGGAGTCTGAGCTGAGATCTCACAGGAGCAAGGCAAAGCTACCCATTGCACACCTATTCAGCATGCACCATATTTGTCAGGGGAGAGAATAGGGGAAAGCAGCATCAGTTGGCATGCTGATCTCTCAGTAACAAGACAGGCGACTGCACGGCCACCACTGTTACAGGGGCTGCACACCCTGTATGCTGGTTCCATGCCCAAATATCCTCAGTGAAGAACTACATTGGGTTTAGTATATTTTACCATCTATTATAGTCTCTTCTGTCTCTTCCTCAGAATCGTGATTTGCTGCACTAAATCTGTAGATTTAACACATATATGAAAACAAATATGGTATAAAGTTCAAAGATTAAAAAGCAGCTGAAAAGGCATATTTTATGTCTTTTTGGAGCAAGGAAAAATTCTGTTTATTTATAAGAATCTGAAAGAAACAGGGAAAGTATTCAACTTTTTAGGAGCTGTTAGAAATGATAACAATTGTGTTTCTGGAGTTTAGATATTTAATTAAGGAGTGATTTTAATATTTCAAATAACCTGATCAGATTTACTTTCAAGAGACCTGATATTTTTTATGAAAGCTTTGGCTTTAAAGATATGAATGACATTATAGAAGAGTATGGCACAGCCTTACTCATCCTGACAAGTTCAAGGCAATGATGGATGATTTCTGAGAGAAAAATCAGTTGCTATGGTTTGTATAGTACTAAAGGGAAATGCCAGTGAATAAGCCACTGAGTAAGTGTTTAGAAACACAGTGGTATTGTTTGCATGTGTTCTATAAATTAATTTTTAATAACTGCCATTGAAGAACTCTGAGCTCATCAGCTATTGCAATAGAATGACTATTCACACAAAGGTGTAGACTTTAAAACTGAGTTTTCAATAGGAGAAAAGGCAGGAAATTAGAAGCAAAGATCTTTTGTGAATTCTTGTTTAGTTCCCAGGCAGATCTGCATGAAATAATTGTATGATAATTCAGCCGGGATGCTACAGAACACCTCTAACAGTTTAGCAAGAAACCAATTCATTACCAGCATGTTTAAATGGATTTGTGTTATATGCAGATTTCTGTGACCTAGTACTTTAGTTATCTGACCACAAAGACTGGAATTCTATTATGGAAAGCAAATATGAGGGAATAGAGTTGGTACAAAAAGAACACTCTCTGAACATGTTTTTCATATTAACAGAAAACTGCCAGAATGGTCCACTGGCTTGAATTACAAGTGCCCCCAAGCTGAGCGGGAATATTGGTCTATGTCCTCTGATCTTCTCCCCTAGCCTCCAAACTGGGAAGTAAAATACAGTAGCTGAGACTTCCTTAGCTTGGATTTCAGATCTCTGGCTTCCCTCTGCAGTTGGGTTAGGCTATGAAGATCTGTGCCAGCTGTTTCTGTAGCCCAGCTGACAGACAGGACCTTGTCAGGCAGCAGTAACACACCTAAGATCTACCACAGGCCTGTACACTGTGTCACACTCGGGTTTGCTTTTAGCTCATGTATCATGTCTGCTGCAGTCAGAGAGCCCAAACTTCATGTGACATTGCACTCAATGGCAAGTGTAAATTAGTTGATGACAACTGTGTTCTTTGGCTGGGGTCACAGACAGCTACAGCTTACTTAGAAACCCATAATATTTTTCATTTAAGGATGATCTTACACAGTACTGTCTGTGGTTTGTTTTCAATGAACACAAGGCAAATTAAGGAGTTCAGAATGGTTATTGTTTTATGATAAATTTGCTTGAGTGCATAGCTGGTACACTACTGTCATCATGAAGAAGAGCAGGATTTTCAAAGCATCTTTGGAAGTGACTCCATTAAGAACATGTGATGCTTTTAATCCATTAGCTCCTTAATTCTGATGTGAATTCCTGACTGCTTGAAGCTGGTGGCAGAACACTTCAGAGAGACCACAATTTCACTCCTGACATGAGAAAGCTTTTCCAGTTCTAGTAACAATACAAGCATTTACTACTCACATGCTGTATTTTTTCTGCATTTGTCTGCTTGTGTCATCACTAGAGTTTAAATCAGTTATTACACAGCCAATGTGGAATTTTACATCTCTATTTCAGAAATACCATCTTTCAGCTGAGCATTCTGTCCATGGCAAAGAACCCAGTACCAATCTGAATTATGCATGCACAAGTGCAAAGAGAATGATCCCAGAACCAAAAGAGATACTGAAAAGCTGAAAAGGTACTGAAAAATAAATTGATTTAATGATAAATGTAATTCACCATAAACGGTGGTTTTTAAAAAGTCACAGATTGATTTACAAGATAGGCCTAATGATGCGACACCTCAAATCAAAGATAATTATCAGATCAAATTTAAAGTGGCTGTAAAGCGTATTTTAGAATGCAGTGTCCAACTCACCATAATAAAGCCTCAACATGGTTCTTTCCACTGATGTGCAGCTAAATCAGGATAAAATTCCAATTCTGCTTTGAGCAAGTCTCTCCAGATGCATCAGAGAGATTGAACTAAAGCAGTTATGTCCAGTTACTGCTGGTTTTCAACAGAACCATTTAAATAATCCACAATATGTTGTGGTCTTGAAAAATCACTTAAAAATCGTTTGAGTCCAGTTGCATACGCCCTCTCCTTCAGAATACTACTCTGGTCATCTGTTACTCCTCTCCCAAAAGCGATAGGTACTATTGCCATATTGTTTCACTATATTAAAAATTATATAAATGGGGGTGGCTGGGGCATAGACATCTCAGGAGTCTGGAAGATAAATCTGGAAATGCACCCTTTGCATTGCTTTATTTAATATCACTGTTTCACTGTGCTTTCTGATCCATGCTAATGGCCAAAATAACTCCCACAAACATGTTAGGAAAAAAAATGAACTATTACTCTGCTATCAGGAAAAAATTCACTAACAGACATATATGGGTTTTCATATCTAGTTCATACAAATTTAAAGACCAAAGCTTTTCTTCAGTGTAAGCAAAGGTTTAATTTGGCCAAAGGCTATAAAACTCATGTATTAACAATAAAAATGTGACTGTCAGTATCACATCTTTGTTATGCTTCTGGAATATGGGGAAGGCTGTACCAGCTGAAAGGAAACAATCATCAAAAAGGTCAAAAAACTGCATGGGAAAAAAAATAATCTTGTGGAAAAGGAACCTACATCTAAAAAGCTTTTAGAAAATACTATACAGATTTACTTTAAATGTATAATATATATATTTGTTCATATAAGAACCATATTCAAAATGCAGGTATGGTAAATGGTGCACACATACTAAAATCAGGTACACAAGATATGTGCATTCATTGAAGTCCCATCTCAGTAAACCCTTACTTCTTGCTTTGGTCAATGAGTCTGCATGGTTTACAGCAGCCACCAGAAGAAATTTGCCTTGTCAACTCCACACAAAGTGGCCTGTGCAACAAATCAGGGATTCAAGCTGAAAGCCTTCAGTCAAGTGCAGCAAGCCTTCCAAAACAGAGCTCAAAGTCCGCAACAACCAGTGAGATGAAATGCTTTAAAGACACAAAAGGTTATCTTACTCTCCTACCCTGAATCATTGGTTATGCACAAGAGTCTAAGGCAGAAGCAAAGAATGTTTGTATATTTTAAGTTTTATAAAGTTATAAAGACAGGTGTTTGAGATGAGAGAAGACCAGACTACATATTGCAGCACCGGATCCAGAGATCTCCTTCTTCCACTCTGTTTCAAGCTGACAAACTCCTTAGGATTCAAGTTGTATAGGTAAAGCATTGGTTCCAAAGCACAGCCAGCTTTTTAAGGGTACATTTTATGGAGAGAAAATGTTAGGACCATGAAGTTCTTACAGTCAACTCTTCTAATTTTTTGCTCCTCTTCAGTCCAAATGTCATCAGGAAGAAATCAGACCTTTATTTTTACAAAATGATTGTGCAGCATTTAGCTAAAGTCTAAGGAGATTCTTAGCCCATTTAGAAGATGAACAGAATTTCTCACTTTCTACTAGACAGTAATCTAGTCCTAAGAAGAAGCTTTTACATAACGTGCTATCAGATTTTTACTGAGATCAGACATGATGGCAGCTAGAAAATCTGAGATGATTATGGGCTTGAAGATAATGATACAAGGCCTTGCCTTTGAGAGGCAGAATGACAGACAAGTTTAAATATAACTGCTGCTTTTAGTTGCTTCCCTGGGGAAGTGCACAGTGAAAAACATTGGTATTTATTTTATTTAATTAAAATATAAGAAAAGTATTATTTGGAGTGGAAGTTGTATTTTTTCAGAAGATTTTAATTAAAACAACGTTAACCACTTCTTGGATTCTAATTCTTGTGTGGTCAATAAGGATCTTATATGTTAACATAGAAATCCTGTAAGCAACTTTCACTTTTTAATAGTCCAGGAGCAGGTTCCTATGGAATGCTGTGGAGTGACAAGGTTATCCAGGCATTTCTTATGTACACTAGTCCTCCAAAATGTTTCCAGCTAAAGCTTATTTCAGAAGAATTTAAGCTTCAGTAGATCTACAGACTGGACTCATGAAAGACCTCCACTCAGAGAAAAAAAAAAACCAAACCAAACC
>NDXB01021513.1:41612-54160 GCA_002631895.1 Agapornis roseicollis | reverse complement strand
GGAAAAGAAAAGAAAAGAAAAGAAAAGAAAAGAAAAGAAAAGAAAAGAAAAGAAAAGAAAAGAAAAGAAAAGAAAAGAAAAGGAGAAAAGAAAAGTTGCAGGAATAAATAACAAAAATTTAGGAATGAGGAAAGATAAATGTAAATTCATCTAACTTGACAGTTTTACATGAATCTTACGGCTGTTCCCACAACTCCTGCTCAAGTTCTGGCCTAACACAATAGTCACAATGAGGTATGATATTTGCTAGGAGCAGCACCAGAAAAGGTTGATTCACTGAGTTTGTTGGTCTGTAAATTTGAGAGATCCAAATGAATTAATATTCAAAGTGAGCAAGAAATGCATGTGAGCATGGTAGTTAAGAATAGATTGAAAAATGTCAACAACTACTTCAAAGATGTAAGTACATCAGGTCTTCATAATCCTCTACGGTTTATAGACCATAATCAGGTCTTCAAAACCTCAGTGTGTTGCAACTGAAAACTATTTGTACTTCTGGGAATTATACCTATGTGTTTGGTCCATTTGAGATTTAAAACAGTCTGTGTTTGTGCTACCTACACTAAAGAAAACCTAACTCTGCCTGCAAGAACAAGAAAAATTTGTTAAAATAACAGAAAATGTATTTTATTGAATCTATTTATATCGTTAATCTTATACATTTCTTTATTTAACCAAATATAAGTCAGATAAAGATGTTGTGCATGTAACTATATCCCACTTATGCATCTAAAGATTTGTGGCTATGTAATCTGCCTTATTTTGCCAGCTGTGAATTAGAAAGTCTTTTCTAAATTTTTAGAATTGAACAGATTTACTACCTGTATTTTTCTCTTTCATGTAAACTCTCATCATGGTTAAAGAAATATTTGCATTAAAAAAAAAAAATATGTATCTTTTTTAATCTGGAAATCATTTTCTCTAGAAGAACAATTAAGTCTTCTGGTAGGAAGGAAGGAGAACATGCTCAGGACTCCATGTAGAAAAGTCAATAGGAGTTTACTGCAATATTAGAAATGCTTCTTATCCAGTTTTGCACCTTCTCTTTTAACAGGAATGTCTATTAAAAAGTTTCATTCCATAGCAACAACCTACTCTATTAGAAAAAAGAACAAAGCAGCAGTACAAGTAGAAGGTTGCACATATACAGACGTTCCTAGGAAGGCTTTGAATCATATAATGTAAACAAATACACCTCATTTTTATAAATAATAGTAGAAGTATTAATATAACACCATTTTCTTTCTCCCAGTCTACTAACACCAATTAAGGGTGAAACATCTCAGTCTCAGCGGTGTGAACTGAAGAAATGGACTGTCATATTCTGAATATAGACTGATGGCTTGCAGACAACTGTAAGCATGGTAAATACTGCAGTTTCCATGAATGATCTTTATTAAGTTTTCAAGTTTGTGTCTGAGGTTTGAACCTGATCCTACCTCAGAGGGTATATGAACAACTGGAGCCAAGTAAAACTGAAATTAGAATCAGGCATTCCATCATCGGGATATTGTAACAGTGGCTTCATAGTAATTTTCATTGGACATTACAAAATTATCAAAATTAATGCTAAACTTTGTAGAGCAGTACTGAATCTCATGCTCCGGAGCTTACCCTATTACAAACCCAACATGGAAGGGTAATTAGTTTTGTGTACCAAGTCCTAATGCTTTCATCTGAAGCCTTGGTGCTGGCCTAGACAGTTGATTGTTTGTCTATTTCCAATTTTAACTATTTGCTTTTTCAAAAGGACATTTCCCAAATTAAACTGCTTTATACAGTTTCAAGTGGAGTCTACTGTTGAGTATAACCATGATTTAAAACTGGAATTAATCCAGAACTATGATATGCCACTTCTGTAGCAGCCAGCCTCTAAATGATTCGATATAAAAGCACTTACTGTATAGCCAGGTAATTAACTGTATGAATAACCAAGCAATTTTCCTGTTATAGTTTAATTTGTGAAAACATTTTAATCACCTTTAAGTTGGTAGCCCCATGCAAATATCGTTTGTGTACTGTGAATTTTCAATTTCCTTTTCTTAATTTGCATCCTTTCTAATTGTCCCATCTAAATGCACGTTTTATTTTTCATTAAAAATGGCTTGAGTAATGATGTAGGAATTATATTATTCAGGGTCTTTTTATTTTCAGTTCTAGTCACCTGTGAATTATATCTTATTTAATACTTGAGTGAAGACCTGCCATCAGGAAGACCATAATAAATGTGACTCGTTATCAGAATACAAATGAAAAATAAACCTATACTTCAAAAATTACTACACCTCTGGGAGGAGTTAGACCTTGACTTATATTAGGTCCCTGAAGACTAAATCTGTGACACACAGTTCTCATTACCTATGCTCTGGATTTTGTCTATTGCAGACTTCAGGGCAGACAATTACAATATGCTTATTACAAAACAAGAAAAGTAGATAAAAATCTAATAAATATTTACACAAATATCCATATTTGAGTAAGAGCTTGAATGGTCTGACTTTTTATAACAATTATCATGTTAATTTACAAAACTGCTGATTGTATTTTATTGGAAGAATATCGCTGCTGACATTCCTTACAGCAAACAGGCTTTCTCCTAAGCACCTCCAATTTGGGATGAAGGTGAGTGAAATGACTGGGTCTTAGAATTTTCTCACCTGAAAATATAAATTTAACACAACTATGGCTGTTTGCTATATTTTGTCACAATCCCCAACTATTTTATTACTTTCTAGAAGTAAATGTTTTAGAAGCCAGAGAATCAAGAACAGCAATCCATGTGAAAAGCTGCTGTTAAAGCAAGATGGTGGTCAGGTACAGCGAGATTCATCAGCAGTTTCCAAAAGGCTGAGGAGAGCTCTCCTCCACTGAGGTTTCAGCAGCTCTGGCAGACGATGACTTGAATGAGAAAAGGAACCTGAATTAATAAGAAAAGACCTGAACTGTGGGCTCATAGGGACATTTCATTCACTGCCTGAGCCACCCCATGTATTTTCCCTGTATGGAAGGAACTTCAGAGCAGGTCATCATTCACCCCCAAATCTCACTCTTTTCTGAAACATTTTCCCATACTGTGAGGAGGCAGAGTGGTTTGAAAAGGCCTGAATGTACTATGCTGTTTTAGGTAGACACTGTTTCCTCTGTCTCTACATCAAAAGAAGTTGTATCTGCGGGGGAATTTCCTGAGCTGTACAATAAACTCTTATTGTGTTTCTCTTTTTTCTTTTATTCTCTGCTATTTTTTCTAATATTTTACTATCCAATACAGGGTAAGAATAGCGGAAAGGTAGAACTGGAGGAAAATCCTGTCAATTCCAAATCCAATAAGGTGCTGAGCAGCTAGCACAGCTGAGTGTGTCTTTAATTCAACACAAGGTGACAGCTGTTAATCTAAAATATCTCACAGAAAGAAACACTGAAGCTCTGAGCAACATCTGAGTCATGTGAATTTCCATGAGTTTTGTGTGCAGATCATACAGAATGTATTTCTACAGAAAAGGCAAGAAATTACGAGCATTGTCTTCTTCGTATAAGTGATGCACACTTCCATTTCTAATGAAAAAATACTCAAGCATTTTGTTATTATTCTTCCTTCCCTCTTTGTGAGCATACTGCATCACAATTTGTCCAGAAAACACTTCTTAGTCTCAAAAATCAGTTTTTTCCCACTTGCTTTTTCAACAGAAATTCATTCTCATGGGACTATTTTGCTCTTACTGAGCTACATCTCAATCAGGAGACAATTTACTGAGGAGACTTGGTTTGAATTCTTGCTTCATCTAGTCACACTCAATTGAACATAGCTGCCGGTGATCATTAAAGGCCATGGCCTTCTTCTGGCGGTATTGTGGAAAACATCCAAAATACACACACTGTCTGAATTTCCTATTCCCCTGAAATTAGAACTGCACACTGCATGGTGAGATGACATCCCTCTATTGCTCTCCCCCCCAGTGCACTCACACTTTGACATTCTTATACTTACATCAGAAATAATCAGGACAAAATGACCAGCATAATAAATGTAATAGCAAAAGTTGTAGCAACTACTGGATGCTCATATAATGTAGACGTAGACCATTTCCCTAGCTTGCCATGCTACAAATATTGAAATGATGTAGACACCTGACAATTTCAGAACTATCTTTCCAAAATGATAACTTACTGAATCCATTAAATAATAGAAAGAACCACCTGTTACACAGCCCCTATTTAGGACTCCTAAATGCTACAGATACATACAGGGGCAAATGTTTTGTACCTGGAGGAAAGCAGAGAAGCTGCCTGTTGCTGCAGTTCTTTGGTATAGCTAGGAGGCCAGCCAAAGGCAATGAAGTAACTTTTCTTTCAACTTGTCATTAAAAAGACCAAGTAATTCTTAAACAAACAAACAAACACACAAACACAACCAAAGAAAGAAACAAACAAAACACCAGCCCTCCCTGTGTAATTCCTCAAAGAATTCTCCAGCCTGTTTCCTAACTTACCCTTGTCTTACCATTGCAACCGGGAGAGGAAAAAACAAGGTCAACACAATGATTACATCTTCTCCTGCCAGCTGCTTGAAGCTGGTTCCTGCATATACTGCGCCTATGGCTTATGTCACACCTGGTGGCTATGCCTGTACAATTGCACATACCTGCTGGATGCACGTGAGCTGTGTAAACAGGGGGCTTGTTCTTACCATAGATTCCTTGACTTATGAACTGAGACCTACAGATGCTAGATCCTGTCAGGGGTACCTGTTATCTCACCTTCCTGGTAGCATAAGAGAGACACCACCAGGACTTACCAGGTCAGAGGCTGCAACGTCCAAAGTGGATGTAGGTAAATTTCATGAGTTTTCCCCTCAGTGAGTTTTCATCATGAGCTTTAAAGATGGTCCCATCCAGGATGAAAAGTATGTAGGCTTGTATGCTTGGGACTTATTAATATAAATGCTTCCTTTGTGTCTAGGTACATTTTCAAAAGGCCTCAACCATTTCTCTCAACCATAACTTCAAACGAGCCTTAGAACATCTCCATCAATGCAAAGAAAAGTATTGCTTTGAATATGTCAAAGTCATTACATAAAGCTCCAAGATATTGCACAATCTCATCTTTGAAATGGATATTACAAAAAGGCAGGGGAGCTCAAAACTATCATTTGCATGTAAAAAATATTGAAACACTGCCTTCTGATCTCACTTTAGCAAAAATAATATTAATTTAATCATGGTGCAACAGAAGAAAGTTCCAAATACAGTGGAAATTAAGTAAAAGAATTTCTGTAAGGGAATGGCAGAAGTATATTGGAGGTTGGTTGTCATGTTCACCTCAAAGAAAGGGCTAGGTATGCTTTATACAGAAAAATGGAAGCAGGATAACAAAGCAGTTATTTCTGTTCTTTCTAGTGATGCCAACAAAAGTAGTTCATAGACATTAAAAATAGAAAATATTCACTGGGTCATGTGTACCATCTCCTTACCAGGCCAAGATATTTTTACTTACCTGCAAGTCACTTGGAAAAAATCACATTTTTCATGCTTAATAGTATAACTTGTTTAAATAGCTTTCAAGTAAAAGCAGTGTTAAGGCATAAGGTAATAAGGCCCATACCTTGATTATTCTATTGTTCAGCTGATGGAGATTCTCCGCAAAGGCAGTTTATGGAGAAAGTGGTACATCTGCTCACATTTTGAATACTGGTTTTGCAATGCAGGAAGCCTGTTTATTTATTTATAAGTGACAGCCTGGATTCTATCAGCTGCAGTACTTTCAGGCAGTGACAACCAGCTGACAGAGACACTGGGGCCAGAGCTTGCCCTGGAAGAAAATCTTGCCTGCACAACCTATGGCCAAGATAGATACCATGTTGAATCCAACCCTTACCGTGGCCAATGATGTTTTAAAAACGCACCTTTTTGGTAAAGCCTTCTTCTAGAATCACTGTTCTTAAAACACATCCACAGACATAGTTTTCTTCCTTTCAGCATTAAAAGGATGGAGTGCTATGTTTATAGCATTTTGCTCTAGGTTTTTTTAATCTCTAAGGCTCTTACTGAGGATTTTACCTTCAGGGACTGGTTACCAATCTTTAATGTAAACAGCCAAGCCTGATAATAGGACTTACCCTAGTGTACAGTGAGATAAGATGCAAGTTCACAGTGCATTACACAGTAAAAGAGCCTGCTTACATTATGCTTGCCCTGCTCTCTGTTCCATAGTGGCTATTGAGGGAGGTAAAATCTCAACATCACAAATAAAACGTACACAAAACTGAAGTAATCAGATAAAGTATTCTGTGTACTTTCAGACTTCATAAACAACCATTACGGCAGACAGAATATTTTCATCCTTGTGGATATCAGGCAGATATTTTAATTCATAAGAAACAGAACTAATTAGCAGGAATTTATGGAAGTAAACAAGTAGGTTATTAAATCTGCTTATGACAGTACCTAATAATCCTCATATAGGTAATGTATCCAAATAGCATCTCTCATCTTATAATTTGCTCTCCCATCTTTATTATGTACACTTAATAACATTTACTTCCAGCAGAGCAAACAAACCGTCTACATCCTATATCAACAACTATCATTCTGTGAACTAGGCAAAATAAAAAATGCATGAAGCCCTAGAATCATGGAATGAATTCTAATAAATAATATGTCAGTTTTGTTGTAGAATTATAGGACATGTGAAAAATATTTATTATCCTTTGTATAATGCTCAAATGGCGTAATCTGTATAGACTGAGACTGTGGAATTGTACAGAATATGCCATTTGTATCTGTAGCTATTCTATTCACAGAACAGTGTAATTTTTTCACAGATTATTTATACAGTACACAGAGAAGAATTTGAAGTGATTGAAGAGGCTGCCAAACACCATACTCTGCCTTCAGGATATAGATGATACCTTTAAAATGGGTGAAAGGCTAATTAATCTTGAACTGTTCATGGATGATATATAATATAATATGCCTTTGCCTGACAGCATTTGGGGAAGGCACACAATTTAAAAATGAGACCTGATTTTCTTGGCAAGACAGCACACACACAAAAATAAGACAAGAGGCTTTCATATACAGGTGCATGAGAATTTAAATGCGTCTTGAAATACAACTTGAAACGCATTCTTCTCTGCAAACATTATATGTAGCTACAGGGTAGACAAGTTGAGTTTGACAGAACCCACAGCTTCAGGCCCTTGAAGAAATATTTTACTAGGGGAAAAGGTTCATATATCTGGTTTTATTGTAGTATCATTTTCTAGCAATGAATAATCTGCTACTTTCTAAGAGATGCAACTTTCATAGCAAATTATTATTATATTCTTCCATTTTCTCAAAGAGAACCATCACGATGCATACAACCCATAATGGAACAACAGTATTTTTTTCTGTTTCATTTCATCCTTGTTCAATATATGTATACACCTATCATTATTTGCTTTTCCTTCTTATAATGTCTAAAATTAGATGGCAAAATTCCTAAAACAACAAAAACAAAGACTGTATCTATTGCAGTTATGACCGTATCCAGAGTGAAACAGAGAATTTAAAGATCTCCTGTTAGAATAGTCCAAACTCAGAAGGAGGAGCATCCAGCCACAGAGCTCTAGCATGGAGCACAGTAAACATTAAATTCCTCTGCTTCCCAGATTAATTTTGCAGTTTGCCCTGTACCTAATGGCTAGATTGCTTCCTGTACTTGAGCTAAGAGGTTTCAAGTGACTGACAATAACCAAGCTTTTTTGTTCTACAAAAGTATCTGGCAACTTATAGACTTTCATGAGAAAGAGACAGCAGTTACAATGGGTGAGATTTTGAGGTCTTATTATACATACTACTAGGTTCCTCAATCCTCTTTTAGGTACTGAACTCTAAGACATATGCGTGACATAATGAATTAATGATGTAAGCATCTGACTTTTTTCTAACTGCTTTGATAGAAGTCCATCGCATCTGAGTATACCAAAACTTATCTGCTAGAAATTATAACATCTCTCCTGGAATGTGGGGGAGGGCAATGCAGAAATAACGTGGTTTAATCACCCAAGACAGCAGGCTTGTTTAACTTACCACTACAAAGAGTTCACCTCTTCAATGTGTTTTTTGTCACATTCCTCTGGCTTGTGCTATTTCATGCTGTACGTGATACAATTTTAAGTGCAATCAAAAGCAAGGTTGCATTTGCATTGACATTTGGAAGAAGTCTTTTCTCTTCTGCACATGTTGTCAAGAATGCTGCCTAGCTTCTAGTTAACCCACTGGAAATTTGATTGCTTGCAACTATATGAATGGGCGGTTGCAGTTAGCAGATGCCTCATGTGGCTTGCACATTCTTAGCATACATCTGTAAACTGAAGTCTTCACCCTTGCTTACATTACCAAAAGTATCTTTTTCCATGATTTGTTTAATTATGGTTTCTTTTGATAACAACTAGCATAATGTTTACTTGCACACTAGAGACAAGACCTACTCTCACAAGTCTTGGTTGTGGTCTCAAATCTGTGTGTTTTGTTTTGTTGGGCATTTTTTAATCCAAATTTATGCAAGTATGAAATCTTGTCCCCTATCACATTTTCAGCTGCTCAGCATGACAACAAGCAGTAAGGACACATGCTGCTAAACCAGACAAAAACCTTTCATTTATCATTCACAAATCTTCCAAGTTTCAGTACCACTCAAGTTAACATACTTATCATAGAGATTATTTCACACTTAACTGTTTAAAGGACTTAAAATGAACGCAGACACCAGAAACTTCTCAAGGCAATTCACCACTGTTGAATAAATCACTAATTTTTGCGGTTCTTACTTGCACCATTTTTATACCTATTTATCCAGATTCTGAGATCTGTATGACATGGGTTTACAACCAATATTTCCGGGGCACAAAACCAGAATTAAACAGGTGTTTAATTCTGGAAATGCCCGCCTAGGACAAATTAACATGGCTCATCCAATGATGCAAAGAGACACCAGATGCGACATCGCTCTTCCATTACTCCCAGCTTTAAAAAAATCTGTTTTAATTTCCTATTTTTTTCAGCCACGTAGTTTATTCTAGGGATTGTAAATAACTCTAAAACTGAGATAAAGATATCAAGAGTGAACTCTTTACATATTAAGCCTGTGGAAGCCTCCCATTTCTGTGGAATGAGATAGCATTTCTCCAATATTTTTAAGCAAAGCCATACTAATGTTTTCTTCAGAGAATCTGACTGTGAATATACAACAGCATAAAACAGTACAATACATTAAAAATAGGCCTATTTTGTTAGTGGAAACAGTAGTGAGTGGAAACAGAATTCTTAACTTGTAGAATTAGAGAAGGATTCTTTTTGCAGTTCTGTCATTGATTTGATAGGTATCTTAATATGAGTTCAATAAGGCACTGAATTACTGTGAGTTTAATTACTGCTGGTGGAATATATAGCAGTTTCTGAACGGAAAAGACTATATAATGTTCTAAGTGCTTGGGATTAATTCACCCTCGAATTGATATACAAATAGCACATAACCCCCAATTTAATCAAGGTGACCAGGCTCCTGCTCTAACAGAAAAAAACTGATACTTTATAAATTCAGAAGAAAATCTGTCCTTTTTAACACCTGAGGAAATTGAAATTTGGAAAAGGTAAAAGAAAAGAAGAAAATAAACCCAATCTGATGTTTGGCAAAGAACAAAAGGAGACCTTGTTGATCACAGATTTGCTAATCAGAAAAAGCTAAAAGCTGAGAACTGGAAGGTCTCTCAAGAGTCATCAAACTCAGATTCCTGCCACCACAAACAATATAGATAATTAATTGTTTTTGTAAATGCAACAAAGGAGCAATTAGTTTTGGGGGCTTGCTTCTGCACTGCTCCAGTTTCAAGGCTGTTCCAGAATATAACTCCTACAGGATTTATAGGGCTTTTTTCATCTTAGAATTGCCATTTAAGTTTACTCAAGCCCATTTTTATTATTTTTTTAAGTAATTTACCTTATGCAGTTGTCCTGGTTTAATGCCAGCTGGCAACTAAGTACCTGCCATGCAGCTGCTCGCTAGCTCCTCCCCCCGATAATGAAAAGGGAAATAACTAAAAATAGAAAAAAATAAAAATAAAAAAGAAACGACCAGCAAATAACAGTGATGCACAATACAATTGCTCACCACATGCTGATCAATACGCAGCCCAAGCAGCAATCTATCCTTTTTGGGTAACTCCCCCTAGCTTATATACTGGAAATGACATGCCGAGGTGGATTCCATGAATGACATGGAATACCCCTTTGGCTAGTTTGGGTCAGGTGTCCTGGCTCTGCTCCCTCCCAGCTTCTTGTGTCCCTCCTCATTGGCAAGGCATGAGAGACTGAGAAGTCCTTGATCAGGCTAAGTGCTACTGAGCAACAACTAAAACATCAGTGAGTTATCAATCAGCATTGTTCTCAGACTAAAGCTAAAACACAGCACTGCACCAGCTACCAGGAAGAAAATTAACTCTATCGCAACAAAACCAGGACAGTAGTAAGTTCTATGTTAAACTACTTACCCTACTAAAGACATCAATGGGATTTCTAGAGAAAGCAATTCTACCCTCCTGTGGACTCAAGTTCTGTAAGCTAAGCAGAATTCTTTCAAGTCTTCCACCATATGTCCTCTGTTGTCCTAGTAATCCCACAAGGTCTTTTGTATAACTGTTTTACTTTAAAAGTTCACTTAAAAAGAAAATCTATAACCTGTGATTAATGTCAATTAGAAGCACATTTTAAACAGCAAATTACATAAAATCAAAGATGGAACTGGATCAGGAGTATTTGTAGGTGTAAAGGGTCGAGGCTGTAAAAACTTAGGGGACAGAAGCACCTGCAGTAAAGAAAGATCTCAAGCCACCAGGCGGTTATTTAATGTCCACTTTTGAGAACAGACATGTAATTGATCATGCTTGTGAATTACAAGGAAGGGCTTTGTTCCTACTGGGCTTTGTGTTTTTCTTTAACAAGATAATTCTCAAGTTACATGCATGAAAGTGTGCTTGCAGTTTTGGAACATGATCAGGCATTACTTCACCAAGACCTTTTACAAAGCAAAAAATACTTAAACATTCTTAAAAATTCTAGAAAGGCTTCTTTTTCAGAGCTGTATCACATAATTATTCTATGATTAACTGTGCCTCTGTCTTAATCACTCATGTTCAATTTACAGTATATGACTTATTAGTACTTTTTAAGTACCTGACCTTGTACTAGAACATTTCATTCTATTTCTATTAATGCTTGTTTAAGGTCACCCTGATCTTCCTATGTAGTATTCTCATCTTCCTGTGAATTCTCTGTATATCTCAACCTTGACTGATTACCAGATTTTTCTACTTGGCCCATGACATTTCAGTAGTACTTGAAAAGAACAGATGGATGAAATATATGAAACTGGTGAGAAACTCTGCTTTCTCTTAGGTACAAAGAGAAGCAGATGGAACACCACAGCTGTAGATGGCCTTCATATTCATACCACTTCATTTGCAACACTTAAAGGAAATCTATTATTACTTCTTATCCTATCCATGATTTTCAAATGATGCAACTTTCAAACATGATTCAGCCCACTGAAGATCTAAACCACTGTTAGAATATGACTTTCTAATTTAGAATCCTAATAGAACTATGACAGCCAGGTTCCCACACTTAAATGGAATTATCCCAAGCTTTCGTGACTAGTTTCTAAATAATACAAGCAACTTCAACCAAATTTTCCTCCACACAGAGTCATTTTAAAACATGAAAATGAAAAAGTAAGTTTGATAGACTCACTCACACTTTGGATTTTTTTCTATGGATTCTCCTGTGGATTTCCTGCTAGAATATTTGGTCCTTTGAATCTGAAAGTGAACATCCATGAAACCTGCAATAAAATAATAAATTAGTGTGCATTTGTGTGTGGGTGCAGGACACTACATCAAGCAATACATACAAATGACATACATGTATTGTATATATGCAAACAATGGCATTTATTATCAAGGTACTTTACGTACAAATCCCCTGTCAGTCACAGATTAGGACTCTTCTCTCTTGGTCTGGATTAATATTCTCTATATCAGTCTTAATCAGTCACATTTTATCAACAATAACATATCTTCTGTCTTAAAAGGATCATTTTGGATCTAACTTTATTTATCCCTACTTCTGTTAAAAATATTTTTCATTAAAAATACCTTGTCAGGTTGTTCTGGGTCCAAATGCATGTGTCATATTGAATAATCTCTGTGGGGCGTAGACTGAGGTTTTGTCCATTTCTAAGTTAATTACCTTAAAAAAACAAAACCAAACTAACAAACAAAACCAAACAAACAAACAAAACCCCAAACAAAACAACAACAAAAAGCCCCACAACAAACACAAAACTGGCCTGCATCAGTTGGGACTTTATTATACCCAATGCAAATCCAAACGTTCTTGAAAGAAAAGTGATGCGGATCCAACCCCATGCACCCTGACTCCTGCTCTGTCGTGGTTTAAACCCAGTTTCTACTCCCTTCCCCTCTTTCCTTCTTCCCCCCCCCCCCCCCCCCC
>NDXB01021513.1:25427-39108 GCA_002631895.1 Agapornis roseicollis | reverse complement strand
AGGGGGGGTTTCCCCTATTATGTTTTAGGCGGGGGGGTTTTTTTTTTTTTTTTTTTTTTTTTTTTTTTTTTTGTTACACGCCTATAATCATGTTTGAAAGAAACCCATCAAACCTAATAAGTTTTATACAGTTAGAACTCCTTGCTGTATCTTGAAATACATATCAAAGCATATTGACCAGTGGTAGTCAGATGTCTACTTTGGAAAGAAATAGAATTGTGAGAGAAATTAACAGAAGAAAGGATGTCATCAGCAGCACTACACAGACTAGATTTAAGTGTTATTTCTTCAGGTTGGAGAAAAACAACTTGTCTTTTCCGACACAGTACATAAAATATAGCAGTATTCACTGTGATAATAATCTGAAACCCTTAAGAGGCACACAAAAAATGCAAAGTTCAGAAAGCAAAAAATAAGGCTAAAGCATTATTTATGGGGATGTGCTTGGGTCCTTAACCTGTAAATAAATCATACTGAGATTCTTCATGTGAAAAAAGCCTCAGATTCATTCCTCTAGAGAAAGACATGAAAGCCTGCAATATTTTGTGAAGTAGACCCTGTACAACAGTAGCTTAGAGGCTGAAGAGAATTTGAATGTTATTTAAGCACCAGCTCTGCAGAGTTTAAAGTGATCTCACATCAGCCTGCGGAGAGCTCCAAACTGCAGCCCAGATAAGCTTTGAGGAAAAGATGCAAGCAGAGCTGCAGGGGAAAGGGCTGTGTGCTGTAGGAAACAAGGCCATGTGCTCCCAAACCAGTCTGTGAAATCCTAGTTAGTCGTAACAGGAAGGTAAAGTCGCCACTGATTAATGGGAATTTTCAGACATACAAAGTGTATAATAAATGGTTACTTGTTGTTTTAGATGTAGAACAGACTACTCCCCAAGTCACTGATACCATACAAGTTCAAGTAGTACTCATTGAGTATGACCAGCTGGGCACCCTGATTTGGATGAAGTTGTTTCGCACATGCTACAGCTCAGGTTTATCACTATACTTTGCTTATCCCAGTCAAGGAGACCCACTTCTGAGTCATGGTGAAGAGCTGATGCTGGGTCTGCTGGCTCACCTGTGCAGCACTACAAGGGCAGAGACACAGCCAGGGCAAAGCCCCTCTCTGTCATCACCCAACTAATAAACTAACCAGCCATCTTTCTCACATGAATTTCATTGTCCTCAGTGTAAGTACCTACTCATGTGCTCTTTACACTGTACTTAAATAGGCCAATTGGTTATATTATATAAGAACACAACCATTTTATAAACTCAAAATCTTCAGCTATTCCACATCATAGCCCTGGATGGGCATACCTGACTCCTAAGTGAGAAAAGTGAAGATAATGTTTGCATGAGAAAAAAGAAAGAGAAAAGTTCCCAGGCATTCCCCAGCCTAATCATAAAATATGTTTTGAAAATCCTAATGTTGTCTGAATAAAACAGCAAGCCTCAACTACAGCACAGACCAAACAATCTTTAAGTCTCAGCATAAGAATGGTTACTGCACCCAAGCTGAACTGACAAACACTTCCAGTGTCTTAAAATGGATGTCTCTGTCTTGCATTGGTGAATGCTTCATAATCACAAGCAGCAAAAGAAAGGACAAGAGAAAATCCAAAAAGGGATTTGATTTTTCAGTGTCAGCTTACAGTGTTTAATTGCCAGTTATACCAATTGTTTTTCTAGCAAACAAACAAACATGAGCATTTCCAATGCTCTTCCTTCCCTTTTCCTTTTACAGTTAAGTGATTATGAAGTTAAAAGATCAGACAAGGAGAGGCAGCAAATCTACTTTCCTTAAATGAATAGTCATTATGGACTGTCAGCATGGTAGTTCATGTAAGGCAAGTAGTACTTGCCCCCACAATAATTTGCTGGTAGAAAGACAGTGTATCAGTACAGAAGCACATAGTGCCTAACATGAAGAAAAGCAAATCATAAGTTTTAAAAATGAATCAGGCATGCCATATGCTTTACAGGTGTAAGGACTGTGTAATCCCAATAAGCGGTGTCAGAACATGCCCTACCTGCTGCGTACAATATGTGCTGATCAGGATTCTCAAGAGCAGATGTAACTTCAGTATTTGATTTCTAAGAATTCTCTATCACAGAGATTACTATAATTTTCTTGCTTTTGATAGATGTGATTATTTTTCTGTTTTCCACCCTTTTATGTAACACTGCTGCTTGTTCTGCAGCAAATGCCTGTCTGGAAAGGTGAATGCTAATGTCAAATGATTTACAAAAAGGAAAAACAAAGACTTTTTTGTAATTGTTGGCACAGAACAATTTGCTTTTTGAAGCAGTCAGATTCATTGGTGACAATATTGTTACAATGTATTTAGATTAGTAAAGCATTGATCCTACAGGGGAGCATAATTAGCTCTGCAGAAATATATGGGGGGACTAAAAAACCCTGTTGTGACTTGAATTATACTTAAGATGTATTGCTATTTTTGCTATATTTACATTTTGCGTAGAACTGCCCAAATATCAATGCACTCAGCTAGATGGAATAAAGGAGAAGGGCATGAGCTACAAAGACTTCTTCCTTAATAAATAGTTTATTTGACAGGTTTTTCCTTTATTATCGTTCTGGGGGAGTCTTTGAAGAGAATGCTGAGAGATGCATCCTTGCATGCTGGTTACATGCAGTGCAGCTCAGGAATCCCCCCTGCTATTTGGCCCTCAGTCTCATAGAGGAAAAGACTGAAGAGGACAGTACATAAATTGCAGCGTAAGGGGTGAAGGAGCAGCTAAGCCGGGAAAGACTAGGAAGCACCAGCTATGATGCTGATGGAGGGAGGAGAAACAGGCTCATGTGATAGAGAGTGAGAGGGCAGCTGCATGCATCCTGTACTGCTGGCCATGTTATCAGTGTGTCAGGGAGGAGAAGAGGATCACACTGTCCATGGGGAAAGTGTTCAAGCAGAAGGCACGAAGAAGAAGGCAAGATCTAATTTTTTTCATTTAAAAATTAAGACTTAAAGCAGGTGATGCAGTGCTTCTGTGACACTAATTACAGTTCAAACCAAAGGAGTCAAAAAACAGATGGACTGTCACTGTGCTATAAAGTAACACTTGGAGCCCCTGCAGACCAGAGTCTTTGGGTTTGGAAAAGCATCCTGACAAGGCAGTAAGGAGGGGTTCCCAAAGCACTCAGCACAGCCATGTGATAATAGAGCACAAGCTGGAAGACCATTGGGGGCCATGTACACAGAAAGGGGCCTATGGAGTTTATACACATCAGGCATGGCCCCACACATCATACAAGTGAGGTAAGATGGGGTGCTAGCACTCTGGGGAGCTGTCAGGAAATGACCAGAAGCTATTTCATCACCTAGAAAGGTTATGTGTTTCCCCAGTTTGTGAGTGAGAATGAAAAACAGTGATAAAAAGTCAAGCTGTTTTGACAGCAAGCCTTTAAAGAAAACAAACGCTAGTACGGTTATGTTAACACTTTGGTATTAATGACTCTGTCAATGCAAAATTGACGTAAATGTTAATGACTGACCTGTGTAGATTTGGACATTCTAATATGAAGGGCAGTACTGACTATGACAGCATCTCAGCCTCCAATTCTAACATTAAAGGAATGCTTTCTCGCATCTGAGTTCCTGCTCATGTAAAACTGTGGCTCTGCCCATTACAAGAACCCATGAGCAAACCAACATAATGTGTGTTGGATAAGTCCTCTACAATTTAATTTTACTCTGACAACTTAGACAGTTTTCTTGTGATGTATTCATGATTAATAATTTATAATTAATTCATAATTAATTGTTCTATTACTTTTCTTAATTTTAAGCAATCACTGTGACAAAATTGCCTAACTGAAATCAGTAAGAGAGTAAGATTCAAGATTCTTAAGCAGAATGTTTGGATTAATATGAAAAACACTGAGTTGCTGTACTTAAATGCTAGGGAAAGCTGGTTAACTAACATATGTCACTATGACACAAGCTGAAGTATAAACTGAAGTGGACTGAATCTTATAATCATCGATATGCTCGGAAAGTCTGGTAACTAAGCTTGTCAGCTGTATAAATTATACTGTACAAGATCTCTAACCAAAGCTGGCAGCACATCAGAAAGGAGATGTAAGACTGAAAAAGTAAAAAAAAAAAAGAGTCGAAATATGTCATAGCTGTCATCTCTGTTTCTCCAGACATTTTTATCCCCAGATCTAACTAAAAATCCTGGGAAAGGAAAAGCATCACCACCGCCACAATCTCACAGAAGTCAGTGAAGAGTTACAACCCACCAGCTCACAGCAGTGTTTGTTTTGCTACTACAAACACTGGGACTGCCATAAGTGTAACTATTTTTGTTCTCTGTTAGTCATCTGCTAAACTTCAAAACCTAGCCTTGTGCTACACAAATAATAGAGAAGTTGTGGTCTGCCATGCCAGTTTACAATGATAGCAGCAAATAACCCAAGGTAATAAAAGAAAGCAAGTTGGAGCTAAGGAGTTTGTCTCTTCACTATTTGCCTAAGAGCATTCATACCAGTGAAGTGGTAGAGAAACTGGACGGAAACACTTTTAAGAAGAAATCTGGGCACAAAGTGGGTGATCATTGCTCTCAATTGGATTAAAATGATGGTGAGGTATACAAAGCATTATGGGAAGAAATGGAAGTCAGTATTAAGCCTTGAGATTCAGAAAATTCTGAGAATATTTCTAATGTAAAATTGTTCATTAAATGGGCTTTGAGGCTGGGGAAAAAAAATTCCAATAAGAAAAAGAAGGTAGTCTTGATTCATTCCAAATAGGGCTTTTTTTTTGGAGAAAGGGCTACCTTTGTCCTTACCTTTATTATTTCAAGTTTTAACAATCAATTTTTGCATTATTTATGCAGAGGTTCTTGAACCAAACTCAGATATGCGAGCTGCCCTTAAGTCAATGAAACTAATCCCAACTCACATGCTTGCAGCAAAAATAAGCTGAAATTTAGCTCTGATTCTGCTATCAGAGATCTATCTGATTCTGCTATCAGATATCTGCTCTGATAGATCTGATCCTGTACAAAGGGGGTGAGCTCATGCTAATGCAACACATTCCTGCAGCACCTGCTTACAAAAAGCTTTTATTGAAATCTATGTGACAAGTCAGGTAAGTGCAGACCCTTTAAAGGAGGAGGAGAGTATCTTTAGGTCTGCAAATTTTTAATTATACTCTTAAAAATAATCTGAAAGACACATTACAATACATTATTAAATGAGTATGTGCTGCACAGATGAGGGCAACTACTGTTCACACAAAGCTTTCCACTTTCATTTATTAACTTACTACATAGTGCACATTAAATTTTAACACTATCACATAGTCTCAGACCAAAGACTAATTTGTCTGGCTATTCATTCTTTACTAACCATCTGGATAAACAATTACTTCCTTCAGGCCTAATGCTACTTCTTACAGCTCACAGTCACTATTGCTAAGGTTACCACAGTATCATCTGGAGATAAGAGAAGGTACTTTCAGAGATCTCGAGCTATCCTCTTTCCTGAAAGCATTCAGATTTTATCTTGGAGAACAGCAGCACCCCCTCCTCCCCTCCTCTCTCCCTCAAATTAGATCAGGTAGCTGGGACCAAAGATGAGACATCCAATTGCCACAAAAGTGCCCTGTCAGTTGTGGTGTAGTGCACTTCCTCCCTCCTCAGCTTCATTAAGGTTTCACTGAGATTGACAAAAAGCCACAGCACTGGAAAAATCATTGGTTTGCTCCATTTCCATTTAAAATGCAGACAAACCAGCTTGCCTGAAGTGACAGGCTTTCACAGTTACCCACTAGCTACCCATGGGAAACGCAGCATTGCTGGCACATTTATTGAGCACTTTAAACTTACTTCTGCCTTTAAATTAAAGCTGCAGATAAATGTAATGTTTCACACAGTGCTTGAGAGAGTAGTGTGGGAATTAGAGACTTAATGTCATTACAACACCGAGTGCCTTTCTCTGCCCCACTTGCAAATACAGATATATAGATGCATTTGACAGTTTATGAGGAGGCTGTGCAAAATTCATCCTGAGGAACTTCATCATGCACTGAATGCTGTTGCCTCTGGAGCTTTTTTTAATGTCAGTATCAGATGCTTTTCAAAACTTAATAGATTTAATATGGTCTCCCCTTCCCTGACCAATTTGCATCTTTGAAATTTTATGTAATTAAATTTCACCTGACTTCTTACACTTCAATAATGATGAGTTATGAACTGCAGAATCCAGAGGCATGGATTAAAAAATAATAATAAATGCCTTGAGACCAGCATCAGTATCTGAATATCTCTCAAACAGTTCCATCATTCTTTTCCTGATGGCAAGCAGAATATTCAGAGAAAAATTGCTAGTGGATAACAAATGTGATGCCTGATGGTCCTACAACGTTACATTATAATACCAAGCTCAATTAAGGTCACCTTGATATAAAATTGATATCACAGGAATGGAGAAAGGAAAGTAAAAGGAGCACTGAATGATACATAAAACTGGGGAATACAGTTATACAGAAGGGCTGATGAAACTAGGCTTCTTTAAAAATGGAGAGACAATAACTGTAAACAACTACAGTGAGCTAAAATTAAATTATACTAATAATTTAATTTAACCACTGCTTTATGAACACCCAGCCTAGCACAAATAACAGCAGTAGGAAAGCGTGAAACCCAATAGCCACTGCTGTCCCATCCAAAGCTCTCAGCATTGCCACTGCTGTCCCATCCAAAACTCTCGGCCTTACTAACCCAGCAGGCACAAAGGCCAGCTGCAACCTGGAGCATGAGGCCAACTAAGGTGGCACCATGGCTGTGCAAGCTTAAGCACTGCCTGAGCAGCACATGCAACTCCCACAAAGTGGAAGAGCAGAAAGAAGGGAAGGTGAAGCTGCCTGGAAAAGGAGACATTACTGGAGAAGCTGACGTTGCAGAGAGCTCCCTCAAAAACCTCTGCCCCATGTTCCTCTTCTCTAGAATGAGTCCTATATCCCATTTGCATCCTTCTGTGTCATCCCCCTGTGCTAACTCAGAGCTATTTACCACCTAGAGGAATAGAACATAAAATCAGAATTTTGTTTTTCGATTCACTCCCTATTAAGTAAGGATTCTAATGTTACACCAAGGCAGAACAGAAACATACAGACAAAAGCTTCACATCCTGGAATTTTCTGTCTACTCTAAAATTTATGATTTTTCTGTAATTCCAGTATTTACTTGATCAGAATGCGATGGGATGAGAGCAACTGCAATGTGATACAGTATCATAATCTAAATGAATGAAAAATTAATAGATGAAAATACACATCTCCACCTGAATGCATAAACTACAACATTAGGCAAACATTTCTGTTTAAAAATAACATTATATATATGCTTGTCCACAGTTTGGGTTATTACTGTCTGATAGATTCTAAAGAACTTCAAGAAAAATGTCTCATTTCTCTACTACAGATTTATTTTCTTCTTTATCTGGGGGGAGGGGACAAGATATGGTGTCTTGGTGATGTCAAATGTATTCAGGAATTTGAAGACTGATGGTAAACAAAACAGATTTTATGTTCAGGGAAGGCAATCCAGAGTGTTTATTCTCTGTGCTGTGAGAGTGGCTAGCTGCTTGTAAGCTTGGATTATTTCTGCAGCCCATGTAAGACATGAAATAAAAACAGGATGTACAAGAAGACAGAAAAGGGTTCAGGCTTCATTATTAAATCAAATGGCCAACAGAGTACCATTAACCTGGAAGAGAGTTGATGAAGCATTTTACACCAGGATGGTTCCTTTGAGATAACAGTTCTCACAGCAGGCTCAGTCTTCAGTGTTAAAAACCCATCACCTTACTACAAAAAAGAAAATGGAATAAGAATACCCTATTGTGTGTGTATACAACAATTATATATAGCAGCAGAGAGTGAACAGTTCAGAATGGATTACATTCTGCTATAATAGCAACATGGATGAGCCAATTTTCATTTCAGAAGTTCTGCCACAATGAATAAAAAACTTGAGGATTGTTTTTCTAGTTTATTTATGAGCTCTCAATGCAAGGATCTAACACAATATCATTCTTTTTATAATCTAAAAATCTTAAATTTAATGCTTAAGAAGGATTTTTCCTTCCTGTTGCCTAGGCCAATCTGGGAGAGGAATTTTTTCCATACCTCTGTCTCAGCAGACTGGTAAGCGAACAGCTGAGCATGACTGTAGGAGTTGCCTGCATGCAGCCCACAAACACACCTATGTGGCATGAAACCTACTGACATTGAGGCAAACTGCCAAGTTTAAGTATCTGTGTAAGTTTCACCTATCAGTGATTTACTGATAATTCATTACCTTGCCCTAAAATCCCTTCTGCTGTGTCACACCAAAGTTTTTTCCATCAGCTTTTCCTTTTTGTATTAGCAGGAAAAGGCTGCATTCCTCTGCAATCCGCTCCTGCCCCAACTACCATTGCTGTTTTACATTGTGTTAATACAGTTCTGTTTAAGCTGCTGTCATGCGATGTCTCATAGACTTAGCAGTCTGCCCTTTAAAGCTTGTGTCAGATTTTTCACCTCCCTGAACCTGTGAGTTCCCCAAAGAAAAAAAGAAGAAAGTGCTGCTTCACTTCTGCTTACAATGTACCTCCCTGATTTCATGCATGGCTGGCTGGAATATATAGTGTGATGCATGTCTTAGAGAGGAATTGCACTGTGGTCTTGCATGCATATTTTAACTTTTTTCCCCTTTCCCCTTTTGTTACTTCCTAAAATGCAAAGTAAGAGCTGTTAATATGGCAAGTGTATTGTTTCTCTTTTTGTAGGGCAAACAGTAGTAACACTAATATCTTATTCTTCAACTTCTCTGCCATTTGAAAATCTCAAGCTCTTCTCTATTTATTCTTCACCACATGGTTTACAGACCTTTGTCTCTGAGAATCTCTCAGTGATTTAGTATATCAGCTATGCAACCCCTGTGAGACAAGGAAACATTACAATCATTTTATAAATGTGAAGTTGCACCTGGGAGAGATTACAGGCTAAAATTATGAAGGTGCCTAGGTATCCTCCACAGTGCATGACAAAAGACAGGCTTGTCACGTAGGATACACAAAAAGGCAAGCAATCATATTACATTTTCAGCTAATTAACCAAGAGAAAATGTTGAGGACATTCACCTCCATAGGTAGGTCCTCTACTACACACAGTGCAAAAAAACCCTTCTAGAAAATTGGTGCTTTCAAGTTTTCACAGTAACTGTAGAGACATTCTTGCCATTTAAAAATAGTCAGGTTGTGCTATCTAGTGAAATACAGCTTCTTTTATTATGTCCTCCCACCTAGGGAAGAGATGAAACTGTGGTTCTGAGATAAGACATCAAGAAGGAGGCTATTGTTAATAAAACTGGAGGCAGACTGAGAATGAAAGAATGCCATTGGCTCGATGTTGCTCTTGCAAGTCTGTTTTCCTAGACATCACATAAATGATATTGCATGGAGCTTTCCAGGGAAATTAGGTTTGAACGACCTAATTCTAGTCCGCAGCTGGAATCAAAGCTACAGTAGTCCAACCAAACGTGCATGACTTTCAAAAGGGAAACACACAAACCAGTCAATTTACCTTTGATCTCTCAGTCCTAAACCTTAAGGGAAACATACAAAACGTCTTCAGAAGGTAACTCTGCAGTGCAGTTTATAACTTTCATGGCCACCAAGTATCAGGGATCCAATACAGGTGCTGGTTTTGCAACAAATCATAATCTCTCTCCCCATTAACCTCTTCGTGTTTCAGAGTCTGGAAATGAGATTACCTACCCTGCAATGAAAGGACCATAACTTTTATATGTTTCTCCCTGGTGATCTTCCATCTATCCCACAGATATTATATCTGTTCTCTCAGTCAGGTTAATTGATAGGTATCTAATGATTTGCATCTGTCTCAGTCTTTATATAGCTTTGAAGCTTGCTGCTTCTATTTCATGCTGGAAGAAAGGCACATGTGTACAGAAGCTTTTTGATGTTTCTTTTTCCAGCTGTGCTTGGAAATAAGAAAGTTGGTCTAATAAAAAGTAAAAAACAAGTTCGACAAATCTGACCTTGCCAAGTCTACTAAGACTGCAACAACACTTCTGCAGAAAACTTTGTATCTAGCCTTGTCAAATACAGGTCATATTAAATTAGCATTTAACAAGCATAGAATTAGAGAGACAACCACCAATATAATCAGCACTTCTTTACTTTTTACTATAGACCCAGAGTATCTCAGGAATGAGTCTGAGGCTTGCAGGGAGTGGGCACACATAAAAAGAGTATTCTAGGGACCGTACTACATGAGATGTCTACCATATGGTTCTTCTCCATGTGGGAAGACTGACTGAATGATTCAGGCTTTCTCTGCCAATTCTCTGTTAGCAGGCCTATGTCAAGTCACAAAAAACCCTGAAGATAGAAATACAGTAAAATAAAGAACTCAACTTAAATCCCCTCAGTTAATACAACTACTGTACCTTTCCTTCTCTTTAATGATATAATTAAATATTTAAAGTGATTAACTCAACCACTTCTTTTTTAATTAAGAGATTACAGTTATTTTGGGGGGACATTTACTGGGAAGATCATCGGGTTAATTAAGTTTGCTTACTTTCTATGTAAACTAAACAAAAGGGTCTTATTTGAATATCTTGTTATAAGCGGCCAACAATTACCTCTCATATGTCAATCCTGATGAAAGCAGTATTTCAGTCCTCCCCTTTTCAGGTTGCAGTCCTCTGGCCATCACCAGCTTGGCAGAGCCTGGAAATGCTGTAATTGGGCGGCGTGATTGAGACGAGGCAGAGGAGCACCTATGCTGTAGGTGCTGTAGAAGCTGGTGTGTTGGAACCAGAGAGTACTGAGAACTTTCGGCCTTTCTCTGTAATCTGCTCAGTCAAGGATGCTGCTGTATGTCAGGTTACCAGTTCCTCATCAGTCTGCATGGGGAGCATGGTTTGGCTCACTGGGGAAAATTAAAATAGCCTGGGCAGAAACACCCCAGGCTGTTTGGCCAGACCAGGAGCATGGAGATCAAAAAGGCTCTACACATTTCACATGTCATCCAGACCTTTCAAAAGATTAGCCTTCAGAAATGATCCAGCAGTTAAACCAATACTGACCACTAAACTACTTTTCCACACTTTCTGGGTAGAGCAACTCTTGACTGAGCTTGCTGCTTCTGAATCTGGAGGCTGAAGTCAAAAAGAGATCAAGGGCTTTGAACTTCTCTGCTCTGTTTGTAATGGTTATTAAGTAAGATGAAGGGGAAATCCATATTCTTGTTGCTGTAAAGAGAAGGGAGGTTTTCTTGGTGTGACCTGGGAAATAGGGCTGCGTTTGTTCAGTTGTACATACTAAACACCACCAGACATAGAACTTCAGGGAAGTTTTAGGCAGCTCAGCACACTTTAAGTAACAAATAAAAGCTTAGTTGCTAACAGTACTTATTACACATTTCTATAAGCATAACAAGCGTAACACTTGTTATGCTAAATGTGTTGTTATAACTCTTGAGCTTCAAACTTTCAATTATCAAAGCACTGCAATGAAAATTTCCAAAAGCAACCTCAGGTGTCTGCTGTGCCACTTGACCATGGTATGTTGACAGGGTGCAGTGGGAAGAAGCACCTACCTGAAGCAGTGACTGATATCAGTGACTCTCTGAAGAGTACAAATCCCTTTCTTCATTGCTCCTGAGAAGCTGCTCACAGCTGCAGGCCAGCCTAGAGGAAGACTTTAACAGGTGCAGAGTATCTTTCATCAGAAAATAGCCTGTATCACTAAGCAGAACAGGCAGAAAAGTGTATCTTAATGCAGAAGAACGACTGTAAAGAAACTCATACTATTTTTCAACTCAAGAACACTGCTTTGTCTGAATTTTCCACTGCAACCTATTTGAAGGGTGAGAAAAGCAACTATACGGGACAGCTTCTGCACCAGCTATAAACATGTCCTGGTTTCAGCTGGAACAGTTATTTTTCTTCCTAGTAGCTGGTATAGTGCTGTGATTTGGCTTTAGTCTGAGAATAATGATAAGAAGGCTGCATGGTACTTAGTTACGGCTGAGTTTAAATCATAACAGAACTTATAAAAGCAAGATGCTTTCTAAAGTGTCCTGAAATTAAATACATTTAATTCCCTACTTGGCCCTACTCAACTAAATATATTTTCATATAATTCCCAGACCTCCTTACATTTCTAACCACAGAAATACTTGTGCTGTCTCCAGGCCATTATTAGTTTGCAGGACACAAACAGACCATGTCACTGAGCAGTAAGAATGTTAATAAAGCAATGGAGCAATGAATTTTATTTTTTGAGCTTCCATCACCATAGAAAAAAAACTAACTGTATCCTAAGGAACTTTTTGGACAAGATATCACAACAATTTACATATCCCTATAGAGGAAAGGGAGTCAAAACTGTCTGTGAAAATTATTGACTTGTAACTGATAAACCTGAAAGATTTTATTTACTGTAATTTTATGTTCATTATATGAATATTTTTAGTTTGCAGGAGAGATATAAAGCTGTCATTTACTCACCATTCTTTCAGTTGGTAGTAAGAGGACTATTTAGGATAAGGTAATTTTGGAAATAATACTTGATATCCGCTTGGACATAGAATAAGAAAGATAGCAATTTAGCACATACGAGTCTCTCAAGCAGCTTAAATCAGCTTAGTTCTACTTAGATGGCTAGGAAATTAGACAACAGGGAAAAACAGTGACAGGTGGATTTGCGAGACAGAGACCTTTCCACAGGCAAATATCAGACAAATGAGATTGCTCACAAAGTAGCCTAAACTTGCAAGTCTGAAATAGTTTGGATTAAAATAAAATGGTAACATCTACTATGATTCTATTCTATGATTACCATATGAGATTAAGATTACTGTCTCATTATAAAAGACAGCAAAATCAGGATGCAGCACCAGGATGCTGTTCCCTAGTGCTGAGTATGTGTCCATATTTCTATCTGCAGTCTCTAAAAACACCTTTAAACACAGATTAAATACAGATTTTCTGCCCTAACAAATAAACTGCATATTAAATGTATGCGAAATAATCTTAACTATTGTATTTAAAAAAAAATCTTATCTGTTTTCATTATTATTTATATGTTCACCAACTGCATATGTTATGTATTAATGCATCATATGGATTTTCTGTGTCATATGTGAATTGCTTTTGTTAAATTACTCATGTTATAGACTGCTTAATTTTCCAAGTAAAACTATTTCTTATTTATTGTTGTGAGAATCTGATCTCTTTGTGTTCATTTCTACTTCCTTATTTCCCATCTGGTACCTAGTAATCTACAGAGAGCTACAGATTTGTGGCCCTGGATTAATAAATTGTATTTCTAGATAAGTCCTATTATAACACCTATGCTAAATCACTTAAAACTAAATCTAAGAATGGAAAGTGCCTTGATCTGTTCCCTTCACCAACAGTCCAGGCTCCAAGACTCCCTAAATGTTCAGTGTTTAGAAGCCAGAATACTTGATTTTCAACAGTGACAGGAGAAAGGCGTCTCTCTAAACAGTGTTATGAAGCCCCTACCCACCCAACGTAATAATTTATCTTCCTTTCAACTCCTTTTCATACTGACACATGAAGCACTGAAGCTTCCAAAGAAGAGAGAAAAAAAAAATATATATATATATATATATAGCTC
>NDXB01021513.1:4595-25334 GCA_002631895.1 Agapornis roseicollis | reverse complement strand
AAAACATGAAGCACTGAAGCTTCAAAAGAAGAGAGAAAAAAAAAAATATATATATATATATATAGCTATTAAAAATACAGCTGCTGGCACTAATCTTATGCTCAAAGAGAGATGGGGGCGGGGGGGATGGGGGAAAGGGAATTAAAAAATCCTATAGCAGATCTCAGCAGAAAAGGTTAAAATTTGATAAGTTTATCAGGTGCCGAAAATATTCTGATATAAAATGAAATTACCAATTCAACTGTGGAAAGGAATATCAACTCTTCTTTTAGCCATGTTTTCCCCCTAACCCTCAGCTAGGGACTGCCCTTGCCAGGCTCTTCAGAAAAGAATCCCAAGCAGCATGTTTGACGAATTAAGGTTACATTACAGCACCACCTATCAAAAAAGCATTGTACTCTTTTGTTTGTAGAACATCTTATCTTCACAAACACTCTGGCTGGCAGAAGTGCATTGAGAGTATGTGGGACAGAGAGATACTAATTTCAGAAACAAAAGCTTGCTAGAAACTTGCTAGCATCAGTGTCAGGTAACTCGTGGTTATAAAGTGGCTCAAAATGAGGATTCAGTTGTGTAAGAGGTTGGCATATATAAAATTGATAACACAGATTCATAGATTTTAGGGCTGGAAAGGACTCTTCTTCTGATATTATTTAGTTCAACCTGTTGTGTACCACAGTTCTCCCTGCAGGAGGACCTATAATTTGTACTTAGCTAGAATGTATCTTCCAGGAAGACATTCTGTGTTGATTTGAGGATGTCAAGAGATAAAAAAATCCAGCTCTTCTCAAGAAAGTTTGTTTCAAAGGTTAATAATCCCAGCATTAAAAAAAAATGTGATGCATATCAGCAATTTAAATTTCTTTAATTACCTTCCAGCCACGAGTTTACATCATCCCTTGTGCCAAGTATGGTAAAAAGCTTCTTAGAGCATAATAATATTCTTGAAGATTGTTATTCCCAATAATCAAGCTTTAAAAACAAACAAACAAAACCCCTCACCACTTTACTGGTCCAGATGGCTGTCTCTTGCTCTAAGATATCTTTTTGAATCAGCTTCATAATTTGATTGCATTTATAATCCTTTGAAACTGTGGATCCTAGAACTGTATCCTGATCACATAACCATAAATAAATCCATATCTATTTGCAAAATGATCTCTTATCCTACAGACCGTGTTTACACACCAAAATGCCTATCAACCCTTTTTGCTATCATGACACAGATTTCTCATGCAGCTGCATGCCCACACTACATACTTTTCCAGAAGATAGTACTTTGGACTGTATTTAGCCTGGTGTCTCCAGCGAGATGCTCCACAAAACAAAATAAAGGATAATAGGATGATTGGGAAACAGGTTTCAAAACCACATTCCTCATCCAAACTAAGGTGTCAACACAGGTACTCTATGAATCCTAGGTGCTTTCAAAGTCACTGCTTTCATGGACCTGCATTTGGTTCCAGTAAAATACCCAGTCACAAATTCACATAACTACCTGCTTCTTTTTATTATTTTCCATCATTTTGCGTCTTTCATGAGTTTTTATCAGTAAACACTTTGCAATTCTTTTTTTTTTTTTTACTATTGATGCAAATCATGCATAACATCAAGCTGACTACTAATACTGTCAGGACTATACTTTTAATATTCCCAAGAAAGGAGAACATAATACATGTTGAACCTCAACTGCAACCCCCTTTACTCTGAGTGACCATGACCACTCTCAGAAGGGTGCTGCAGCTTGCTCAATCTGCCTGGCTCCATCCAACAGGCTGCTAAAACACCAAACTGGCATGATAGAGAAGAAGAGGTGGCAGGTTCACCAGGGAGTTAATTACAGCCATCTTAATGTGAGGAAATACTGAGTTGCCTAAAGACAAAACCATGATATTTCAGCTGGCAATGGTCTCTGAGGAGGAATGGCAGAACTCTGCTTTGGCCTTTTTTACCCCTGGCTGCTCACATAAAATAGCAAGGATAGAGAGCGACAGAAGAACCCACACAGCTGAGGAATAGATGTTGTAAAAAATGTCTTCACCATGGAATAAAACTCAGTAAGGCAAAGAAGTTATCATCCTTACTTCACATTTGCATTATGAAGGAGCTTTAAAGAAACCGATAATGTATTCAGATAAGCAAACACATTTATTCTCTCAAAGAATGAAAGAATGGTTAATTTGCCTTCACACCTTATGAACCACCAGATTTCTATCAGGGATTCCAATTTCTTTGAAAAACAAAGAGTGGCCTGTTCAAATTAATTCTACAGATATTTACAGGTTTGACCTCAACCCATGAATATCTGGTGGTATGTACGTCCCCTGCGCCCTGTAGTTAGTTAACTACTCCATCCCTCCTGAAAGACTCAACCCACCTGACTTTCTAGGCATCAGAATCAAAGACTTTTATGGCAGACAGCCCAACTGCCAGGCTCTGTCAGCAGGAATAAATGCCTGTGATCAGCCGTGTGATGAGGACAACTTAAAGGGGTACAAGGCAGGAGGAAATGTGTGCAAACTGCTGCTCAGTAAAAGGATCTGTGAGAATGCAGCAGCAGGGTGAAACAGTGGCAGACAAAATAGAAATTCAAAGGATGGAGTTGCATGAATTCTGCTGGTACCAGAATGCTTTCCTACACCACAAGCAGGCAAGCAACTTCCTTATAAAGATTAAGATGCAGCACAGACTCAAAACCCATAAAAAACTTCTGTGTTCTCTTGGTTCCTTCCTGCACTTCTTCAATGTACAGCAGATACTAATTTATTTTAAATATCATTCTCAATCTTTTCACAAAAATACGTTTGTGTTTCCTGGGGCCACCTTGCTAAGATACAGCACTCATCAAAGAAGAACTTTTAAGGAAATAGCACCTAGAGAAGACAGAAAACAACGGACGCTAACAAAGTGCAGTGGGAGTTTAAAAGCTCTGAAAAAGGCAGAACCTTCTAAAACTGCTTCTCACCTTAGCAGCAGCCAAGGAAACAATTTGAGGTTCAGATTAGTTCCTTCCACTGCCTCTGCTGGGGAGGAAAAGTAAAGGCTCCAAATATTTTGCATAGGGAAATAGCATGAACATGTTATGGCCCAAGACTAGGACCTTAATATAAAATAACTCTTAGCTGACCATTGTGAGAATGGATATCAAAACCTACTGGTCAAATGCTCTGTCAGATGTGGGCTATAAAAATCAGTTATCATGGTAAGCACTCATATTTAGAACTGATCCCCAAAATAGATATATTTGCTATGGCCAGATTTTTCTGTAATTCCATTTCATTTAAAATTAAGCTTAGTTCAATTGTTTACAAGTGCATTCTGAAAGCAGGCAGGAGTATTTTGCATAAACCACAAAGAAAGATAGCACACGTACTTCTTGTTTGCAAAGCCTCCTGTATAAGAGGGAATGTGCACCTAAAGCAGTGTTCTTCTTTCCCCCCTCCTATTTTGTAGTTCTGTTTCACATCTTCATGGTGCCTACAGCTTGTGAATTACTGCTTTTGCTTTATTTAAAATAATAAAGTTGGGTTATCAGGTAAAAGCAGATGCTGAAACTAGATTCTCTAATTATCACATAAAATGGATCCATACATATTTATGACTTTTATCAGGTAATAACAGGTACTGAATATTTATCCCCCCAGCCACAATGGCTACACATTACAAATTTATGACTGCACAGTATCTACTGTGCAGCCACCTTCCAACAGTCTGAAATGGACAAATCTCACTTATCTCTCCTGGGGTTGTGATGTTTGTTTTGTTTTCACTACCTCCAGCTTGTGTAACCACAACTGAGCATGCCATTGTGATGCCCTCCAAAAGCACATATGTATTAACAACCACCAAATTTCAGGTTTTGCTGCCAAGGACCTGTGTATGTCAGGAGGTTAATAAACACACTAATTCAAAGTATTAAACAGGCAAATGATGGCTCCAGATCAAATGGAGACATTTTCCAGGTTATCTTGAGCTATAGCACTTTAAGCACCTCATGAATTCCCCATGATGATGGCCTGAGATGAAATCCCCATAGCACACTATGAAACCCGAAGCTTTCTGTCCCTGGATAAGTATAGGATTATTTATGTTTCAGTGAACATAAAAATAGTTTTGTCCTTCCTTACTGAAAGGAGAAACCTCACAATATGAAACATTACATAGTGTGTAAGCCAACACTTTATGAACAACTGGAAGTATGCTATGCACATACATTCTTGCTTTATCATAATCATAGAGTACCTCACATGCAATACGCAACAGTTGAAGTTTCTATTACCATGATCTCACATAGCACACTGCCCTTGCTAACACACAACATATATGAGGTCATTGAAAAAACCTGATCCCAAAATTCCAAGTCAGGAAATTGCTTACGTAGGAGGCTGATGGGGCAAAGAAGACAGAAAGCATTTAGGTAAAGTACCTGACATTTGACATCCTGCTCTTGATGCCATCATAGTCTCACTGCCTCTCAATCCAAACCAACACCAAGGGTCTTCTGACAATTTCAGCCCTCTGTCACAAATGAATAAATTGTTCTGAGTTTAGTGACTCTATTAAAGCCTAGATTGCTATGTCTTTGTGCCCTTTGATCCTTTATTGCTTGCCTTTCACTTCCTTTTTTTTCCCCCTCTGCTTCCTCATCTCACTTCAGTGGGGGCGAATTGGCACATTCTGCAGCTGGAAGCTGTAAATCTGCTAAGTAGCTGATGTATCTGTGCTGTTTAGCCAGCTGGCTACCAGCAAACAACAAACAGTCAAGGTTTGCATGCCTCCCTTTTGTTGCAGTGCTTTTGTTTCCATTTGTTACCAGTAGCTTCAGTTTTACCAAACCAGCATTCAGGCCAGAATTCTCTTGAAAGTGAAATTGCCTGTGTTTCTGTTTTGATGTTGCACCTGCACAGCTCCACCAGAAGGTACAGGAGATGGGCTTTCAGCTTCCCCAAAACATTTAGCACTTGTTAAACAGATCAGCCACAATTTCAATGTGTCCTTATGATTGAATTATTTCACAAACGTAAAATGGGAAAATGTATCACTTCACAAGATGTTGGATAATAAATTCTATGTATATGTGTGTGTGTATGAAAAGGACAGTCTAGTGATAGAAAAAGTAAGAAATACCTGGTTTGCCTTGAAAGCATAGTTTGAACAAGTCAAATAAATCAGGAGTCATTCACAGAACTATGAGATAAGAAGGAAGTTGGGGCTGTTCAGCCCGACAGAAGAGAAGGCTGTGTGGAGACCTCATAGCAGCTTTCCAGTATCTGAAGGGAGCCTATAGGGATGCTGGGGAAGGACTCTTCATTAGGGACTGTAGTGACAGGACAAGGGAGAATGGGTTAAAACTTAAACAGGAGAAGTTTAGATTTGATATAAGAAAGAAAGTCTTTCCTGTTAGGGTGGTGAGATACTGGAATGGGTTGCCCATGGAAGTTGTGAATGCTCCATCCCTGGTGCTGTTCAAGGCCAGGTTAGACAGAGCCTTGTGTGGCATGGTTTAGTGTGAGAGGTCCCTGCCCATGGCAGGGGGGCTTGGAACTGGATGATCTTATGGTCCTTTCCAACCCTAACTCTTCCATGATTCTATTTCTGTTCTTGTAAGCCAGGAGGCTTTGGAAAAATTATATGAGTAAGTAAGTAAATAATTAAAGACTAAATTATGTTAGCATGGAGTATTTGTTTCCTGTTCGTAATGGAAACATTTTCCACATCATTTCAGCAAAGGCTGGTAATATCTGAAAATGGACAAGCTAAACTGGCAGGCAATAAATAGCCTCAGCCACCAGAGAGAAACAAAGGGAAATCATTAACACTTACAGCCACCTTTAGAATTTTTTTAATGCATTCATTCTCACTTGGCACCATGGACTATGAGCTGTCTTTCCTGTTGTAAAGAAAAGGTGAGTCTTACTGAGAGTGAAAAACTCACTCAGAGTCAAAAATGAATGACAGCTTTCTATCCCTACACTCTGGTTGCAAAAATAAAGCCCCCAGTTACTTAAATATCATAAAAGCTTCCGCAAAAAGTCTTCTTTGCACAGTATCCATTCCTCTAAAACTTCACATTCTTTCTTTTCTCTAGAAGGTAAGAAAACAAAATAAATCAGCTTTAAAGTGCCTAAAAATACATAGAAATAGGCTCAAAATGCAACTATATAGCCAATCATTTCTCTGCCTCAGTGCTTTCACTTGTTCTCCTTTAGTCCAGCAGACAGTATTCCAGGTTATTTGAATCAGGATTTTTCAGTAGTGGATTAGGATTTTCCCTTCAGAAAATTAAAAGGGCATTCTCGTCTAAGAGCATTTGTTGATTCTCACTTGTTATCCTAATCTCTTTGTTCAAAATCCATTCTCTTGCATTATGTTACAGTACAGGAATCCTTGGCTTCCCCCCAACAATATAGCATCTCAGCTTTTGGAAAATTCATAAAGTGATTATGTGTGCATACTTAATTGTGAAGATCATCAGCCCTAAAGAGATTACCAGTCCTACAGTATCTCAACTCCACACTGGGATTAACAAGGTGTCTTTTTGAACTGAACAAGGCAACCCTGCGTATCAGCTCAGCATCCTTCTACAGTCTACCACCTTCAAAATGCCAAACCATCTGCTTCTCCTAGACTTATAAATTGTCTTTAGCAAAGAAAAATGTAACATTTTTTTGCAGTGCATTAGATATCATGAAAAGGCAATTACAACAGACTTGAATGCAGGTATAGAGAAAGAGGTATTCCAGCTGAGAACTCTTCTGTGAAATGACAGTATTATAAAACTGAAGGTAAAAATGGCTAGTCCAGTTATTTTCATACTTACACAATGGGTATTGATGGCTTTTTCTCTTTTAAATCTGATTAAAATGTCTCGTCTCCATAAAGGAGAATGGACAAATGTTAGAAAATATATGACTGTCCCACCAACAGACACATGCAGTTCTTTTCGATTTCACATGGCTATTCCTGTCCTGTAGTACAAAACAGGGTTCTAGTAAGGAGAATAAAGTTTGTCCATATTTGAATAATAGAACTTTAAGCTTTGAAGCAAAATGGAGAGACTGACCTTTTGTTGCTGAATGTCAAAGTTATTTGCTCAAATTGAAGCTGATACATAAATGTCATCTGAATAATATGACAGCAATAAACAAGCTGATATAATAAATTAGAGTTGTCTTATTATCAGTCAATAACAACAGTTATTTTACTCAAGCTAGTGTAGCACTGCTCTAAAAATCTGTTCAATGTAAAAGGGGATGTGACTTGTTTCAGTCAATGGGTGCCCAAACTTTTCTTAGAAAGACAGCTTGGGGAGCTTACTGTTTTCATTTTATGCATAATAATCTTCTATCAGAGCACGCAGAAAGTCACAGAACTGCATCCAGGACTAATCTCTGACTGAGATGTACAGATACAGGACAAATCTCTAAGAGCAATATTCCCCAAAGCTAAACACTAATTTTCAGAAAGTCAGATCTTGAGGGCCACAGGTAAGAATGATTTTACCCTCTACCAACAGGGGATGTTCTGAGAAGTACATTCTGTTTCACAGACTGCAAGTTTTTCAATATGGAGTCATTTCATAAAATAAGTAATGACATGACAGTCAGGGCAACAGCTAGGAAGAGCTTTATGATTTGCACACCCCGTCCTGATGCTGCAAATTGAAACACATAAAAGTGCACCATCATGTCATGCGCTGTTTAAAATTCTGCAGTAATATTTTTCTTATCCGTGTACATAACCCAGTGTTTTTATTATTAATGGCCATGTTAAAATGCTAATAACTAAAGCTTAGTAATGAAATATGCATGTTGGTACATGAAGATATCATTAAAACCAATCCACTTATAAGATGTCATATAATTTGTGACTTCGTGTTTTATACCAGCTCTTGGCAGAGTAATTAAAGAACAATCAAGCCTTTCTCACTAATTAACATTGTCAGCATGTCTGTATGATATGTAAAATATGATAGTGAGCTGAGAACTTTCAGCATTTGGGATGACTTGCGTTTTTTCTCTCTCCTGGAAGGAATTTAATAAAGAAACATCTGTAAGCGGAGGCATCATTATAGTTACTGGAGATCAAAGAACGATAATGACTGGAACAAGAGGTTAGAAATCAAGAGCCATTAATTTATCATCCTCATTATGTTCTGTTAAGTGAATCCATTTTGTCAAAGAAAAATTATGATTTTGATCATCAATGTAAAATTTTTCATCCTAGTTTGAAATGATGAACTCTGAACATCTGTATTTACTTCTCCGCTCTGATACGTTTAACGGCAATAGCCTGTCTTTTCATATCTTTTTAACTCAATTTGGACTGAAAGCCCAGAGAGTAGTTAATATGGGTTAAAGTATCTTTAATCAAGACACTTGAGTGCCTTCCAGTAAAGACTTTTTTCCCATACAGTTAAGATGTATCAGCAATGACCTTCTAATGAGAACATGAAGCTTTGGCAAACTTCCTAAGTCACAAATAGGTTTCCATCAGACACTAAAGTTTTTACCATCTTCCTATGCATTATCCAGTTTCCCAGATTTGGTCTATTATTCTGAAATAACTTCAGGAGGCAAACTAACCCATTCTTGGAAATCTATAGGCTTTCAAATTGCCTCCTCCCAAATTAAGGCAGATCAAGGGAAGCAAACAGCAGCTGGGATCCCAAGACTACCAACATTTTGAAGACTTTCTGTGTAGTCTGCCTGGCTGTCTGGCACAGCATCATAAGTCTATGTCCTGTTTCAGCTCCAAACAGAGCTTGGCTTCCAGCTTTTCAGATGCTTATGTATCTGAGTATAAGTATCTGAGGTTTAGCAAACCTCAAGATCAGAGCCCCGGGCCAGGAACTCCTTGAACCAAAGAAGCAAGCAAGCCATTCAGGAAAAGAACAGAAAGATGGATGAATATGAAATATGCCTCTAGCAACCTCTCATGTTCTGACATGTTTCACTTCAGTTTCCAGTGCAAAGAGAAGTATAAACACTGTTCTTTCCTGACATGACCAGAGAATGAATGCTGCCATGTGAGAAAGAAGAAATTGAAAAACCATGATCCCTCTTCCCTACGGTGTCTGAAAACTAAAATGACACCAAATATATGCATCTCATCAAGAGCAACAAACAATATCTCCACTTCACTGTCACTAAGCACTTTTGGAAGCTATTGCGTTTCAAGAAAACACTTGTGTGCAAGTGGTGAAACTCAACATACAAATTGCAACACTTTGGGCTTCAGTATACCACAGGGGTAACACAGGTCCATAATTTTAATGGCAGTGCACTGCAGCAGCACAAGTAATACAGAGAGTCTTAAAATAATCAGCAATTTGCCATTATAAAGGCAGATTTACTCTCAAAATTCTCTCCTTTTATTATATTTAGCTGTGAGAAAAGGTTTCACATTCTTCTTCACACATTCTTTCCTGTGGTTTACATTATTATTTTCTAGATGCATAATGCTTTATTTACTCTACTTTATAGCCCAGAGGCCTTTTTGTAGTTTCCTCTTTCAATGTACTTTGCAGAAAAGCCACTAGGATAGATCTATGGGGTTTTTTTCCAGCCAATTAACACTGATTGTACTACCTTTGAAGATAAACAACTTTTCTTTTATGTTTAAATCATGCTCTTTACCACAGACACAAACAACTGTAAAACCAGATAATCAAACATTCCTCCACTAGGATTATAATTTTGCTTTACTCAGGAGGGTAAGCTCTGGGGTTTTCTTCTAATATTTAGACTGCACATGCAACTTAATTTGGGTAACTGAGTGAGTTGTAACTGTAATTATATATCTCCAAGAACTACTAGGCTATGAAATCATGTTCCAGAAACATAGATATATGCAATGTAGCACATTTCCTGAAGCAATATTCTAGAATTAGTTGTATCCAAATTAAGCACATGGGACATTTTCCAGAGGAAAATGTCTATTATTCTCTCAGAATGTGAATGGCTAATCAACAAGCTAAATGACAAATGGATGTTACAGCAAGATCAGAATAAGCCCTGCTAAAATTACTGTGTGATAGTAGTCATATATTATCTCTCAAAGTGGCAGGTAAGTCTCAGTGTAGGACCCACCACCAATTCACTGAACTTAGAAGTGTTTCTTAGGGAGTAGTTTTAAGAAGAACTGAACTGCACTTCCAGATTCAGAAAGCTTCTGTGGTAAGCTTAAAATATCAAATATCTGCAAGGAGAAAGGGGAGTGGAGGAGAAAAAAGACTATATGGCAAGTAAAGTTGGTATAACTCAGGAACTCTTAAGTATCTTCAGTCCATCATGTCTTGACTGCTGGGTACCATCATACATACTTCATAATAGTTCTTGTCATACTGCAGTCCCTTATTTCACAATGTTGAGTATCTGAAACTGTCATAAAAGGCAATACAGATCTTTCTATTCCCTGTGCTAGAATACCTGGACTGTTAAAAGCAAAAGAACTCCTAACAGTTGGCCATATTACAATACTACAGCCAATTTCCAATAATAGGTAAATGTGAGTCATACTTTTCCTTAGACAGATAGAGGACTCTGAGGGGGGTTCATGGTTTACTGCACTGCTACTATGTACATTTGCTGAGGGCCTTGTAAAAATGCTAGAAATTGCAGCTGAGAAGGGGCAAGGTTTTGTTTTTTGCAGAATTAGTTCTTCCACTCCTAGGATTTAGGCAGATAGGATCAAATTTGCATGCCTGTCAAAACTTTTATTATGTCAGAACAAATGCCTAGTATAGGAATCTTTTTCAGGAATCCTGAATTTTTGTTAATTTTAAAATAAACTAAGAATGCAAGAAAGCAGTAGATGCAATGTGGAAAGTTCCTGACATATTTTTGGAGAAGAATAGTATCTACTGAATGAGGCAAACATCCAAAGAAGTTGAGACTGGATAATGTGGAGGGAATAAGAAATGAAGCTTCACAGAAAACATATTACTTATAAAGAACTGAGCAGATGTCTTAACAAATGCATGTCATCTAGCCTTCAGAGTAAGCATGACAAGGGTCTTTTTACAAACAAAAGCAAGTAACTAAGCCTTTACAGGTAAACATCAATGTCAATTCAATTTAGATCACTGATGATACATCTAACCCGTAGCATTGCTTTACTGTGACATGTATGAAGGAAAACCAGGTTGCAGAGGCAAAGTTCACTTTCTGAATTCTTTTCATACTGCTAATCTGCTTTAAAAACCGATTTGTACTTCAATTGCTAGTGTCCTGTGTCCTGTTTGTATACAAATCTTGTGAGACCCTACTTGACACAATACTGATCTTCCTCACAATCCTACATTCATTTCCACTAGGTTTTTGAAGAACTTTCATATTCCACATGGGCAGCATTCCCCAAAGTGCAAGTGTTGTAATAGCTACAAAAAAATCAGCAACTCTTACCTACCAGTCTACAACCTGGCACTAGGATTGGTAGTTATTAATTTGCAAGGTCTAAATTTTATTCCCAAGAGCACCTAGAACCTTTACTATCTGCCCAGAGAACATATTAAAGCCTTGAAAAATTCAGTTGCTTATCTATCAAAACCTGCAACTTGAGAAGTTTGAAATCTGAACATACTACTTTGCATAGCTGGATGACAAGATAAACTGAATTTTTCCTTTTCACTGTCATTAGTATATACAAATGCAAGTACTGAAAAGGAGCACTTAGAAAACTAAGAAATCCGTACAAAATCTGCCATCCTAAAAAGCCATAGCACTAATTTTATTCTGTCTGTGTTCCACAAGAAGAGTAAATGCCTGAATAGGTGTGGCTGAACTCCTTTTTCTAAATGAAGATAGCAAACCATCTAAAGACTCTAGGGTTTGTTTTTTCATTATTAAAAAGTCAGATAGATACATAGGCATTTCAATTATGTCAGTAAAAGGAGTGTCTATTTTCAAGCATAAAGAGAATAATTTAGATCATTATTTTTTCAAATCACTTTCTTCTTGTTTCAGAAATGTTTCTGAATGGCAAATATAAGCCCATATTGTTCTACTCAGTTGCTTTAAATTGATTAGATGGTCAAATATTACCTACTTAAATGAGATAATGGCTATGAGATTAATCTAAGGTGAGGCAATATAGCATACATCAGAAAGCAAAGGGCTGTGAGATGATTGCATGTTACCAGGGCAATAAAATCAAGAGGAAAAAAACAAGTACCACTAGAGGTTTGCCAATGGGATTAAAAGTTAATTTGAGATAATTTAATGAATTATTTATTACTAATAGCAAGATATGGCTTTTATATTTTCCAAAATGAGGCTCCTTTGAAAGGTGTATTGACTAAACCATGTGCATTATCACACTCATATTCATTGTAAACTCAACTAGCTTATTGAAGTTTTTATATAATTATAAAGACCCTACAATTTTTTATAGTTATGATACTGAAGGGGGCCTATAAGGATGCTGGGGAGGGACTCTTCATTAGGGACTGTAGCAACAGGCCAAGGGGTAATGGGTTAAAACTTATAACAGGGGAAGTTTATGTTGGATATAGAAGGAAGTTTTTTACGGTAAGGCTGGTGAGGCACTAGAATGGGTTGCCCAGGGAAGCTGTGAATGCTCCATCTCTGGAAGTGTTCAAGGCCAGGTTGAACAGAGCCTTGGGTGACATGGTTTACTGTGAGGTAGCAGTGCCCATGGCAGGAACAAGATGATCTTAAGGTCCTTTCCAACCCTAACTATTCTATGATTCTATGATACACCCTTGAATGAGTTTTATTTATAAATGTGAAGCTTTAGTGACTTACATGCAAAAAATGTCACCAAAGAAAGGAAAACATACCAAAGCATATTGCCAACATTTACAATAGAGTTTAGCTTAGTACGAATGAAGTGCTTGGCAAGCAGTATTTGATGTGCATTTTACATATAATAAGAGTTATATTGATTCAGTAGCTGGTGTAAATGCCTCTTATGTGAGCAAAGCTCATGTTCACTTCCCCAGGATCCCCACAGACTGTTTTCCATCACACACAAGAGTTGGCTTGTGACATTTTTTTCTATTTACATACTTCTGTGAGCAGGGGTGGATTTGTGGAAGACGTGAGAAGGCCACAGGTGTATTAAGACCCTCATCACTGCAGCATCTGAGCATCATATCAGCTGAATGTATTTACGCTTGAAGGACATTCATGCTGCTCTTCAGCATTTAAATGTGACCTGAGACAATAAATGCCTCTTTCCAATTTGCATTGTTGCTAATTTATTTATTTTTATTTTTTTTTTTAGGAATAATACAAATAAAGTACTTATTGGAGTCCATAATTTTTTTGGCACTCAGTATAGAAAACCCCTCTGTGTTTAAGATGGAAAGCCTGAAAATGTGGTTTAAGCTGGCCTGTAATCAGAATGGGTTCCCAGTAAACAAAAAAAAAAAAAATTGACAGTTTTCTCAACATGAATTTGTTTAAAACTTTGCCTCACTTCAAGTCTTAGCTACCTGACTTCAATACGCAGGTCAGGGCACCCATTCACTTCTGTTTACAGCTCACTCTTCTGTACAAACAGGTAATGTTTTTTTCCCAACCCAGAAGAAGATGAGGCAGCACACAGGTGACTAAAAAATCTTTCCTTATGACCAGTACATCTTTATGACTCTGCAAACTAGCTGCTACATGATTTGATGGAGAGCAAAGCCCTGGGGTTGCCCATTTATTTATATCAAACATAAATCAGAATCCAAACCCTCCTTCTTTAGGCAGACCAACTATAGATGTAAGTTTACTTTTGCTTGCTGTTTCTGGTAAGTTTTTCTACACTCTGACAGCCAGCCTAACATGCGGTACTTTCTGGAATTTGGATTTGGATCCACGTATCTGAAGTCTAAAGAGGCTCTTCGGTTCTTCTTTTCAGATCTGGATGCCTGTACATTTTACTTTTTTTGTCCTCAGTGACATAGCACAGAACACAATGAACATGTGGAGTGAATTTGGAGATACAGGTAGTGATTACCGCATCTTAGCCTTGTCTTTAACATGCGGTCATTTTCTTGGTTTCACATTGAACTCTGACAATCTCACTGCCTTGAGTAGGCTTTTTTTCTTTTGTTTTGGTTTTGGCTTTTTTTTTGTGATGAACTACTGTACAGCTCAATTAAGGTGAGTATAATCAAGTACTTGCTGGCAAAATGAATAGTTTGTGGCCTGATTTTATAAACAGCCACAAAGGGAAGTCTCAGGTTAGAACACTGATGTTCATCTAAAAGTATTCCATTAATAAAGCATTAAATAAAATGAACTCATGTTTAAACAACTATATTTTCCTGAATAAATCAGTAATAACTGACAACAACATTGGTCTGGGAACCTTTCCGAGTAAATCCTGCAAGAAATATCACCTATACTAGTTATTTTTACTCATGAATAGCAGTAAAAAATTAGGACACCTCATGGGGCATTGAAGATGCAGTGTTTTAATCACTTTCATCCATGACAAAGCATGACAAATCCCTAGTGTTGCTTGCATTTAAAGTGATATCTGTTGATGGGTATGAATCCATACTCTTTCACTGTATTAGCACTGTTTGTATGGAAATGTCAATTATACTAAAATCTGATAATATTGGGCACTAAAGAAACATGGAAACTGTATATAGAAAACATGGAGACAGTATATAAAGAAAGACAGAATTGGAAACAGCTGGGCTCTTCCTAACATGTACTGAAGAGACTGAGGAAGAGGGGGGGACACATGTAGATGTTTATGTGAAATCTTTAGGGAGCTCCTCCAAAGTGGGAAAGCAGTGCAGAAAAACTGCCACAGTGCTTATTTGAAAACTTGACAAGTGGATGATGGATGGCTGTTAAAAAGAAAACTTCTTCTATGCAGAACAAGGGAAAACAAGTAGAACTAGGACACTAAGAGCTGTAGAACTTAAAATAATCAACTTGTGTTTGAGGCAACAAAGAACCAGACAAATGCATTGGGAAAGAGGTCAGAGGCTTGGAGGACACCAAACACAATCTAGCTGAAGGTTGGACTCCAGGCCTGTAGCAGAATTCTTCATGAATATTGCTGTGGCAAAAACACATTTGACAAGACTGAAGAAAATACATGAGTGATGAGGTTCAGGAGAATCATAGAATAGTTAGGGTTGGAAAGGACCTTAAGATCATCTAGTTCCAACACCCCTGCCATAAACAGGGACATCTCATACTAAACCATGCCACCCAAGGCTTCATCCAACCTGGCTTTGAACACTGCCAGGGATGGAGCATTCACAACTTCCCTGGGCATGACACCCACTGCTGAAGCAGCCTAAGCAGGCTGCTTGAAGGACCTTAATAAACACATCAGCTCTGAGACTTAGTTTAGTGACAGACATGAGCTGCAGCTACTCACCAACTACACTGCAGCAGCACTAAGACTGGGTTAAATTCTTCCTCCCCAGTTACTTGAAACCTTTTGGATATCTTGGGAAAGGAGACAACCTAAGATACAGCTCTACAATATTTTGCAAGCAGAAAAGAATGATCCATGCTGGTCATTAATGAGAAACAGGTTTGGGAATACTTCAGCAAACTGGACATAGGAATCCATGGGCCCTGATGAGATGCTCTCACAAGGGCTTCAGGAGTTGATGTCACTGCAAAGCTACTCTCAATTATTTTTGAGTGATCAAGGCAATTGGGAGAGATGCTGAAGGACAGAAGGACTTCCATCTTCAAAAAAGTGCAAGAAGGAGAACAGAGAGGACTACAGGCTGATCAGATTTACCTCTAATCCCTAGGAGCAACTAGAAACCAGAGGTCTCTTTCAACCTCAACTGTTCTGTGAGTCTGTGAAGTCAAAAGAATTTCATGAAAGAACAGGTATATCATCTGAGGCATAGCTCTATACTTCGAAGACATGATCAACTCAACTTTGATTCAGATAAAACTGAAAACAGCTGCCTGCAAAATACTGCATAGGTTACACAGAAAAAATTGTGAGATTAAGTATAACCTCAGTCCCAAAAATCTTCCACACATACCTCTACACTTTAAAAACGTCATTTGACAGCATAATAACATATAACAAATATTCTAAAATAAATGCACATTTTGCTGAATTCATTTTTCATCTCTTTCTAGCATATTTAGAAGTATGTTCCTGGAAAATATTACTAAAATCAAACAGAATTAATTACATTCTGGGTGGTGTGTAAGACAGTATGATTAAATGAAACCTCCGTACTAATTACCTCCTGAATGCATTCTTCTATGTACCATGTTTCATCAGGTTTGAAAGGCTTTAGTCTAGAACTCTGAGTGTCATTTGTAAAGGCGAAATTTTAATTTTATCTATTTGTAAGTTCATTTATTCAGCCTACATTCCCAATTGTGTTAATTAATACACCAAGGCAAAAAAAAAAAAAATGGTTTTTGTGTCCCACGCAAATGCCTGAGGTAATGAAAAAGTTCCTCAGCACAAACAAGAACTGAAAGATCTATTAATTTTCTTCTACAATTTAAATAGCCTTTAAAAAATATTCAGGTCTAACAAAAAGTATGATTTTTAATTACTTTTCCTGAAGTTTTTGGTATTTCTAAATTACTCCAAAGATCCAACAAATTATAATAATTATCTATATACTTGTCTCTTAACCTTTTTTGCCACATTTCTGCTGCTTTATTGGCAATTCAGGGCATTAATCCACAAATTTTCTCATTGAAAATGTCTGTCATGCATGGTTGCTTGTTCTTCTCATGTTGGCCCATTCTTTGCATAATCTTAAATGGCTTCTGATGTGCTCAGTATAGGTTCAAAATCTGCATTCATTTACAGAACATAATTTTATTATATTTCTGCTTCACGTGAATAACTGCAGAGCAACAGGACTAGGTTAAAGATGAAACACTACCCGGTTTTTTAAAACATCATTGTTCAGAGAGGAATATAAACCCAAGGTTCTTTACAAAGATAGAATAAGAGAAAACTTTAAATTTGTGAAGTATCATTGCATTATGGAACTGAAACACAGATTTATAATCTAATTGTGTTAACAGCTAGAGTTCAGTGATCTGGATCTGTGTGTTGCTGATCTTCAAACTTCCAAACCCTCTGCTACTTCTTAGATGCAAACACTGTCTTCCAAAAGCTATGTTTCATAGATATCATGCTACCTACTCTACACTTTACTGTAAAACTTCCAATTAGCTGTAAAGGGTTAATAGATGTTTAACAGATGTTATGTGGCACAGAACCCAGCAGGTGAACAGCAGTGACTCTGAGTGCTGATATCCTCTAGTGCTGGATTCATAACAATTTATAATATAACCTAGTCATGTCCATAACATCATCACAGTATTTTTTTTACTAAGGCTCATTATCTATTGGCCAGCATCTTTTCCTCCCCGCCCCCCCCNGTAAACTAATTCCCCCTGCTGCTACTGTGGAAGGTTGCCATTGAATCCTTTGAGCTCACAAAAAGCACGGCAAATTATTTACAGTAGTTGAATACAACTGGAGGAAAGACATTTGTTAAACCTCCCGGCACAGCAGAGGAGAACCAAGTTTTAATGGTTTTTTTGCCTTGTCACTTTTTCCTCCCCCCCCCCCCCCCCCCCCCCGACTCAGGATATGGTAATTTTAGTATAACCATCTGTTTTCTTTATACTGAAATACGCTCCCATCTGGATACCTCTTGCTTCTTGTGCTGCAGATGTTTAACTCAATTTCTCAGGTATTATTTCTTTTTTCTTTGGTGTTTCTCATTGTGCAAGGGTGGCATGGCTGCCAGAAGAGTCTTGAGCAACATTTGGCTTGCATTTGGTTTACGTTCATGTAGCACTATCAGCAGTTACAGACTGAACAGGTAAGACAAGCAATTCAGCTTCCTGACATCTACAGAAAAATTAGTAGGCAATGTGGCAAAACAGAGATATCTACCTATTCAAACTCAGCTAGTGGGAATAAGCAAGAGCAGGAGACTGAGAAAGACCCTGAGCACCGGTTCCACCATCATATTATTACTGGTACAGTGTACAGAAGCATATATAAGAAGATTACAAGATTCAGAGAAAAAGTTGTAATTGAGAGATAGAACCTCTGAGGCATGATGTCTCCTGTGGTTACTCAGATTTTCCTTGTTAAATGTAACTTTTTACTAACACTCATATTGAAAATCTAAATCTAGTCCTAAAATCCCTATATTTGTTCTTGTATAATTGGTATTTTAACCTTTGACTTATCTCCAGATGTGATTTGATGTGGATGATCAAATGGGATCTCTGATCACTGCCCAATCTACCTCCTTGAATTCATACATTCTTTTCCTCCCACCTACTGACAGAAGAACTGGATCAGAATCAGCATTTTGCTGCTCACTGTGCCATCATCCAGGAGATTACTGTGACCTGGTTCTTCTTTCCTCCCATGGTATCCCCAGGCTGGAAATATGACATCACACCTCTCTGAAGCAGTGACAATGTAATCCCATAGGGGAAAATACTCCATCACTTAGTTTTCAGAACAGTATTAGTGGAACTGCTTCCTTCCCACAGTCAAGTGGTCCAGAGGAACCTCTCTAAAACAGCTAGACTAGTCATTTCAGGACTGATTTAGTTCCTGGGTTTAGCTTCTTCTAACCAAGGTGCATAATAGCAAGACTACCAGCTAAGACAGAGACATTACCATCCATGCCCAAACTGAATAGTTGAGAGTTTCTGATGATCTGACCATTGGTATTTGGGAAAATCATCAAGGAGGTGGCCCCATGTAATGTCCACTGTGGAGGTAAGTACCCTACATAATGCAAAATCAAACTTCAGACACTTCATGACAATCACACAATGCCATTTTAGCCAGCCCAAGACTTTAGTTTTACCGCCCGCACCCTCAGTCAGTGGACATATCAACAGTTCTCACAGCTGGGTGATCAGCACCAAGATGTTGTTGGGCCATAGTCATATATTAGTATTCCTGTTGTAATTCTCAGATGATGGCATGGCTGTGCTTGAGAAAGCAGAACAGACCTTCCGTAACCTTCAGCATGGAAGAGAGGAATTATCACTCTTTGGACTAATGTAGCAATGTAAAGGGATAAACTTTTCTAGCTAGGGCCATCCTGTTCCAGACCAGAAATTTACCTACTGTCTGCTGTTGTTGATACATACTGGCCTTATCAGTTTATGAGGCCTTCTTTGCAAATAAGCTTTGATAGACATCTTCTTTTTCCCCTCGACAAGTCTGCATGTTCCTCTTTGGGAACTCAATCTACTCACAGATTGGATTTTTCCAGAAAGCTTTCGCCTCTTCCTAGTCTTCTGCCAGTACTTTAATCTGCAGATGGGTCCCTCTACAGCTTTGGATTTTGTACTGCTGCCAGAGTTTTCTTCCCTGCTATACAGGGTTTATAGATCCATCACTCCACAAAATGGTAATTTTACTGTAGACTGCATTAATCTACTTTGCTTATGAAGGTGTCAAGATCTATAACATCTATTATTTTTCCCTCTTTTATTAGACTAATTATTATGTCAATGAAGAAAAACAGATGGATTTTTCAAGAACAAATCAATGCCAGCTTTTACTTACTTTCCAGATATTTGCACATATCTTTACACTTTGTTCAAGTATCTTTTAAGTTAACAACACAAGGAAGACTGGTTCTTAATTTCCAGAGATCTCTAATATTTCCTCTATCTGACCCCCAAGATCAGAGAGGAGTTCTACATTACAGCTGCTTTAGTTTTTTCAGATCTCGCCTATTCTCCACCAGCTTCCCAGAATAATCACTAGAGGTTTTGGCAAGTTCTTTAAGTATGCCAAACTGAATTTCATAAGGCTTTGCTAACTTGAAGTCATTTTATATAAATGGTCTTTCCCTGTTGGAGCATAGGTTCCTCCTTATTGAAACAATCATGCTAATCTACAGGTCACTATTAGCTTTATTTTAATCCATGCAGATAGGTGCAGGAAAAAAAAGATCACTGAATACTACAGTCTTTCTTCTTCATTTCATTTTTCATTCTCTTTCCTTCTGAGCTAATGGGGCATCCCCTTTATACTCGTATAGACTTATTTCTTGCCTTTCTTAATAGCTGTAATCTGTACATTACCTACTTCCATAGGCTACTCCTTTATATTCACACCTTAATTAAACATTAATGTTTATTTAATGATTTTATTCTTCATATATATACATTATTGATTAGCTGCAGATATCATAGGGAACATTTAGATATGGTTGTCAGCTTAATGGAAAGACGAATTCCTTAAGAAGATGGACAAAAGCTTTGAATCTTTTCTTAGACCTCACTGCCTTCTCCTACCAGCCTAGATCCATGTGTGTTAATACATTCCAGGAAAAGGGCCCATACTAGACAAACACTTCCTTTTTCATCTACAATGAAACAGTTTATATTTCAAACCTGATTGATAATGTTGATTTTTTTTATATGTATCTTGGTTCTTTTGATAATTACACCCTGCATTCCTGAGCTGCTTTCTTATCTCCCTTAATATTTATTCCCTAAAGATCCTGCACAACAATTTCCTAAATAATTAATGCATTCTACAGTCCTTATTCCTTATTCTTCCTTCCTTGCAAAGACTGAGGTGCTTCTAAGAGATGTTTTTAGATAAAGATAAAATTAAGATGATACCTCATCTCAGCTTATAGATAGATAGATACCCAATACTAAAGCACAATATTGCATCCTTCAGACACAGCACTTGGCTTTTTAGAGAAAAAAAAAAAAAAAAAAAAAAAAAAAAAAAAAAAAAAAAAAAAAAGGG
>NDXB01021511.1:0-11090 GCA_002631895.1 Agapornis roseicollis | reverse complement strand
GTTGGAGATATTCAAGGCCCGCCTGGACAAGTTCTGTGTGATGTAATTTAGGTTACCCTGCTCGCAGGGGAGTTGGACTGGATGAGCTTTTGAGGTCCCTTCCACCCCTTAGGATTCTGTGATTCTGTGTTAAAGAAAACAAACTTGTCCCACTATTCTGCTTTTCTAAGCAAATGTGTGCAGGATTTTGAGACGTATATTCCAAATTATCTCTAAGGAATTTACTCATTTATATACTCCTTTAATTACAGATATGCTTTACTTAACCTATTAAGTAGAAATTCTTTTAGCTTTTGCTAAAGACAAAAATGAGCAAAACATATCTTTCCTTTTATTGTGATATTTGCCTGATTCATAAAAATTGAAATACTTCTGGAGAACATCCTGTATCTACTTTTTAAGTCCAGATCTACTTTCACAAGTGTGAATGAAGCATAAATGGAACTGGAGTATTGTAGACTTTGCTCTGTAAACCTGAAGTTAATAAAAGTCCTTGTACTTTTATTTATTTAGATGATGGGACTGCTCTCGTAAGTTATGACGGTCTGCCTCCTTAGTGAGTTGTTTGCCAATACTATCTCTATTATTATATTAGAGGTCACCCACTTCAACAATATGAGTATTAAATTTACTCATTAAATTCTGTAAAGGACAAAGTGATAGGTTCTTGGTTTTGTTTCTTAAGGTCTAAGCATTTTTATTTAGCTGACTTTATTTTGTCTTAATTGCAAGACATTGCAATTGATGACATGATTTAGTTGAGGTGTAGGTTTACGGGTTGGACTTGATGATCTTAGAGGTACCTTCCAACCTGGTAATTCTGTGATTCTGTGACATTATGGTCATAATCAGATCAGGTGAATAAGTACAATTTTAGGCTATATCTTAAATAGAAACACTTTTTGGTCATCCAGTGACTGCATCTATTTCTGACTGATGATTTTGTGTTTGGGATTAAGCAATGGTTGCTGTGTTTGGGTATCCACACACTTCTGTTGAGCTAACCAACGCACAATATTTAGAGCTAGTGCTGGCTTTCCTGTGGCTCCATAAAACAGGTGAGTAACTAATTTGCCATAAACCCTGGTGACACAAACTTAATTCATCAGCATTTTCTGACAAAGTTTGACTCATTAGAGTGTTTTTATGGCAGTCAACACTTTCTGTTGTATTTTGGTCTGGTACAAAGATGATCAAGGCTTGGATTTTCTGTACTGCAGAATCATTGCCTTAGATCAGTGCTGTACTATGAGTTTATGCTGGTCTTCTTTCTTTTCATGCCTCTGAGTTATGCCAGTTTATTTGTGACTGCATGTTGGATCAGATTCAGGAACTGACCTAGTGAAACTAATTTAGAAAAACAAAACAAAATCAGTTTTAACTTGCATCAGTTCCCAAAACAGGGCTTTTTTTCCCTTCTGTTTCTGCATTTGTGCTGTGGTAAAAGAAGGTCACTGATACAAGAAACAATCAAAGCTACTGAAGGAGGAAGGAGTGAGTGCCAGCTATTTGCAGATGTAAACCATTCACATAATTGGGATCTTAAAGTTACACTGGACCCCAAGCAATGCCAATGGATATGGATAAAAAACGTTAGTGAAATTCTTTTAACAGTAAAATGGTTTCAGGCAAAAAAATTGCAGTCTTGTTTTTTTATGCAATTCTTCTTAAGATGAATGTCCTCTTCATGCAGTTCCTCTCCCTCTTTCCCCTCCATCTTCACATTATACAGTATGTTCAAATTCATTGAAACATTATTTTTTTCAAGGTTGTTACCAACCTCGGCCCTCTGGAGTGGATTCTTAATACTCCCAGTCATCACAGAGTTCATCATGGTAAGCTGAAAGTGTAAACTCTTATTCCTTAGTGGGGTTTTTTTCTAGTGGTCACTATTTGTTAATAATAATTAGGGACTGGAATTGTATTGTAAAAGTAGCTTTACAGAAGGATTTAAATTTTGATGATTGCTTCAAAACCAGTCCTTGTTGAGTTAGAAATTTTACAGTATTTTAAAAACTTTTTTATATCTGATATTTAAAGTTTTCACATTTAGGATTAATTACTGAGCAAGAATTAAGGCAGGATATTTTAAGACTTTCAGCAAAACAGTTCAATGTTTCTAAACATGAAGAGTGATAGAAAAATATCTCATCCTTCTGTGACCGCTAAGACATCATCAACATGTCAATCACTAACATGCTTTTTCATTCAACTTCAAACAATGAATGTGTGGAAAGGAATGGTTACCTTTTAGAAGAACTGTTGAATGTTTTAGTGGAATTTGGTTTCAGCTTTCTGAATTATTGAATTTTCACTTTTTCACTCTCACAATTTCACTTGTGTGAAATCTCACTTCACACAAGTGCATGATGATTGATTTTTCGTCAATATTCTGAGGCATTCCAGGCCATACTGCATATTTCAATTTGGTCAATAACTCCATTGCATACTGAAAAATGTCATGATCATTTTAGAGGAACAGAAATGGATTTCATAGATACCCTTAGGTCATTCAGTGTGCAGAGATAACAAGTAAAAAAGTAATAGGGGAGTGGAAGAACAGAATAATTGGAAACAGACTCAAATGCAATTATTGGTACAGAGGATGTTATTAATATTTATTATATCCTCCAAGTGTAAAGTGTTTATGGCACTGTGTAGGCCTTTTAAAAAGACTGCAATGTTGTAAGTGTCTAATCCTTAAAATTTGCACAAATACTGGTAATCCTGGAGGGACACACTTTGCTGTTATTTGCTGTGCTGTAAATCCAAACTAATCCCTTGACCCTGATCGGAGTTAAGCAGAATCGCCCTGGAGCTGATCAAGTGCTGTACAGTTTCTCCACAAGCTTGGGGATGTGTAATCAATGTTTCATTGCTCATACTGTTGATAGAAGACCTATACAATATACAAATCCATTTCCCCAGAAAACAGATAGGAGGATCAGCTTCCCTCACACTGAATTTAATTAATAATAATGAAGGCATGATAAGAGAGTGACATGGTTTAGTGGTGTGGTCTTGGCAATGGTGGGGTAAAGGTTGGACTTGATGGTTTTAAAGGTGTTTTGCAGCCTAGTTGATGATATGGTTCTATATGGAATAGAAGATAGAGACAGCTGAAAGCCATTAATGAGATGATTGTGCATAAATGCATTTGCCATGTATTTTCTTAGGTAAAAAATGACAAAATGATTTTTTTTGTCTGCTATTTGTCTTTATAAATATATTTTAAATTGAGTTTACTCTCCAAATTAAGCCTTCTATTTCACAGGAATTTTGGGTGTGACACATTTAATTACTGTGTTTGAATCTAAGTAGAAAGAGAACAATTAAGACAGAAACAATTACAGCATATTAGGAGTGGTGGGTTAGCTACCTTTTGTTTGTTTGTTTATAAATTGATGCTAATGATGAAGATTTCCCTTCATAATTCAATAGCATAAATTCTTATATATGAAATTACTGGTCTCATAAATGATTTTTATAATAGGTAGAAATCCTTACTGCATTGACAAAAATTATGGTGGCACACTCATTATCTGGGACAGGATATTTGGTAAGTAAAATAAGGTGTTCTCTCTCATGTTTAGTTAGTGTGGCAAAAGTATGTATCCTTTTGAATTTGATTGTTGGTTGTTCTTTTTTCTTATTTCATCAGGAACGTTTGAGGCAGAAGATGCAAAAGTCATATACGGTTTAACACATCCAGTGAATTCATTTGATCCCATCATGCTCCAGGTGCTGTAATTTGTATCACTGACTGTGGTATCTTTAACAGGCACTCACATTTGAAAGAAATTCCTCTCTTAGGCACAGTTGAGGCCATCCTTACATTGATGCACAATTAAATAATCTACAATTTCTTCAGTATTTAATTACAAATATTTCTAGTGAGTCATTGAGTACATGCAGAGTGTGTAGTCAACATGAAAAAATAATACAGTAAAGTTAATAACTAATTACAATAGTACTTTAACAGGCCTTGGACTGAATGATTTCCATTTTGCCAAATGCAGAGCAATATGCAGCGAAGCAAAGACAAAAATGCCTATTTAACCTGTTGTTTGTATTCTCTAAATATTGCTATTTCATAAATACTGCATGTTGCAATACCTATACTATTATTTGCTGTTCAGAGTACCCCAGAATGTTTTTGTTGACTGCATTGTATGGCAACCATCATGATATCAGCAAAACCTGCAGAATAGGTTGAATATACTTTCTTAATTAAAAAATAAACCAACAAGCAAGCAGAAAAGCCCCCAGAAAACTTAGTGTGGTGCTTCTCAGATTTATTGGTCCAGCCTTCACTTAAGCTGGATAAAAGTTTTCTGTAAAAACCTCAGGGACTGAGTAGCATTGAAGTCTTCACTTGCTTTTCATAACTGTTCACCCCAGAAGGTATTTGAAAGAATGAGAAATTCTACCTGCATGGGTGTCTTGGCTGGAAGCTGGAAGGGTGGCCAGAGTCTGTGCAGTTATATCCATTACAGTCAGATATTAAGTAATTTTGTTATTGAGAATATGTCATGTCAAGGTCCCCATAACCAAATTCTAAATTAAAGCTACCATAAATGTAGCTATATAATATACTGTTAAGTACTCTGGATCAATTGCAGGAGAGACAGATTTTCCTCTGAGCTGGAGTCATTGTAATCCTCACTATAAACCAAGGACTTGACATGGCTCCTACCTGGTTTTGTCAGGGTTTCTGAACTTCTGACTGTTTTCATCTACTTCTAATTTATTCTGTCTAAAGACTCAAACATTCATTTTTAACTTTCAAGTAAATAATAAAACATAATGTTTTATTAAATTTTATTTTACCAACAATGAAAAATTACTTTCTGTTTTTTTTCAGTTACGTCCCCTGGCTCATATTTGGAACACAGTTTGGGCCACACCTGGATTCTGCAATAAGCTTTCTGTCCTATTCAAAGGGCCAGGCTGGGGACCAGGCAAACCTAGACTTGGCCTTCCTGAGGAAATCCCAGTGGTAAATAGAACATGCACAGGCTTTCGACTTTGTGTAATTTGCTTGGACCTCTTAATGCTACTGGATCAATATTAAAAACTCTACATATGCTATTTGAAATTAGCAAATTAGCAGTCATAAAGCATAGGGGAAGATGAAATGGGAACAGAAACTGAAGGAAATGAATGGTTTAGCTGTGTGTTTTTATTTGAAGGAAAAAAATAATTTTTTATTTATCTTTTCATTACTCATTTCCTGAAGAGATTTCAAAACTGTTCTATAGTACTTTTTCTTTTAGCTGTTAACATACACACACACAGAGCATTAAACTCTGTCTCACACTAGGTAGTACATAAATCTGATAGTGGATTACCTTTGTGCAATTATCTATGTCCCTTAACCTTTTTTGTGTTTCTAAGTATAAAGAATACTAAGAAATAACAGGCTGGAGCTGTTGGCATGGTTTAAACCCAGCCACGCAGCTCGTTCACTCACTCAACCCCCCTTTCTTGCCCTCTCTCTGCTCCTGGAGGGATGGGGAGGAGAATCAAAAGAATGCAACTCCCACAGGTTGAGATAAGAACAGTTCAGTAACTAAGGTATAACACAAATCACTGCTGCTACCACCAATAATAATAATGATACAGGAAATAACAAGGGAAGAGAATACAGCACCTCACCACCCACCGACAGATTATTCACCCCACTGTGACTGACTGAGCACTGACCAATACCAAGTCCAGCCCCCCAGAGCACTAGCCCTTCTGGGTAACTCCCAGTTACATCCTGGGCATGACGTGCTGTGACATGGAATACCTCTTTGGTCAGTTCGGGTCAGGTGTCCTGTCCCTGCTTCCTCCCAGCCTCCCCTCCTCCCTGGCAGAGCATGAGACTCACAAAGTCCTTGGTCAGAGTAAACATCAGTATTATCAGCTCTGTTCCCAGGCCAAAAGTCAAAACACAGCTGCACCAGCTACTAAGAAGGAAAAAAAAATGACTGCTACTGCTAAACACAGGACAGCAGGTCATTGTCAAAAGCTATTACCTGTTTTGCTTTATGCAGATCACTGGAAAAGAAGTTCCCTTCAATCCAAGTGTACCAGTTTATCTCGATTGCTATGCAGTTGTACATTTTGCTGTTATAATGGACTTATATACTGGACTTCTTGCTGCTGTGACTGTAAGTAATCTCTATCTTTATGAGACACCATCTCATGCTAACAGTTATATTGCACACAACATGTTTAAGTAACGAAGCATTGAGTAGGGGCTCTACAGCCTGACTCATATTTTATTTAAACTATTATAATAACAACTAGATTCTATAAAAAGAATCAATGTAAATGGATAACCATACACCATAATAAATATATAATGTTTTATATTATTTATTTAACATTATATAGTAACCATTTCAATTAATTATAGATGAATATGCTTAAGTTAAGCAATTAGACAAAAAAATAATGTATGTTCCATAGAAGACATATGTGTGAGCTTCAGTTTTTAGAACCTCATGAGAGGAAAAATGTACCTTGGACATGAAACTATGTAGATTATAAGATGTCAAGGTTGTTCATATTGTTAATTGCCCAGGCTTCAGAAGGAAGATTGCAAAGGTTTTGTCGTGGTTGAAGATGGAGAACTTGGTTCAAAATTACAGTTCAAAATTGGGGAGCACAGACTCAGGGCAAATCCTTTTGCCAGTTTTGAAGATAGAACAGCATTGATAGAAATAGAGCAGGGAGAGGTACATATTTGCTACCTTGCATTTGGGCTGATAAGATCTCTCTTGTAATATGATACGGTTACTCCATTGATACCTGGCAGTTTGTGAAGGTGAACAATGAGGCCACTTCTGCCTTCAAGAAGCAGGACATTAATTGCTTCCATGGCTTCAGCCTTCCAACCTCCTTTCCATTCTTCCACCCTTGACAGCTCTTTCTTCTTTAATAAAGCTAAGATCTTCTAGTATAATTTTAAATACATTTAATATTCCCACAAATCAGTCAAAGACCTACCAAAACAACACAAAATTCTATCATATGGATAAAATGCCCTTTGGCCTTCTTCTTAAGCCCTTTCTAAGACTGCTTTGGTTAAAGCCTTGTATTAAGTCAACTTTGTTGACACAGGCCTTCTGTCAGGGTGCCAGGGGCTCCCTGGTTTCTTCAGCCTCTGCTTGCCTTCAAAGCTGCTTTGTCCCAGCACACTCACCTGATGATCTCTGACCCTAAGCTAATGGTGGTTATTGTCCACTGCCCACCTGGATGGACAGTGCAGGACAGCGCCTTTTCTTCAGGGGCCATGGCCCTGTCCCCTGGCTGCCACTAGCCCCATGCCCCTTCCCCCAGGGAGCAGCCCCTCACACTGCACCCCAGTGGCTTTGCCCATGACCAACATGACTGGATCCAGGCAGATTTCTAGAAATAAGTCTTTTTCACATAACCGGCTGTGGTCATTCCTGTAGGATTCCAGAAGGTTGCAAAGCCATCTCAAAGCTCTCAGAAATCTTGTCTGAACATCGACATTTTGGTCTTCCATCTGAGATTCCTCTTGTATTCCAGAGTGAGAAGGACAGGAGAGGGTTTCTGCCTGCAATAATTTCTTGGGATAGAAGGCAGCAGGCTTATAGCAGCTCTGGCAGCTCTGCATATACTAGCTGCGATAGCCCTGTCTCTCCTCCACTGCCCCATTTTTGGTTAGATGTAGTGTGAGTAGCACATCAGACCAATAGAATGATGTGATTTTCAAGAACAGTTTAAAGACTGTTTTCCGTACCATTCCCAATCTAATACAAAAGCTACCTCAGACGTACTCTTCTGATTAATACAAAGTTATTCTACACATTGTGTTCACCCCTATAAAGGGTCATGCTGCAACTGCAGGGAATTCAAAGGTTACTAAACTGTCTGAGGCTTAGTCTATTCTGAGTATTTTTGAAGACAGGAAATTAAGCCAAAGGTAAGGATAAATGCCTCCAATGTGTACAAGATACACAGTATGCATGATTGCCAATGTTCTTATATTGAGAAATGCCTCTGCATGATTTTCCAGATATGATTCTAGATTCCTACATACCAGAAGCAAATAATTTTTGCATAGGGATCCAACTGTGAGGGGTTTGTTAAGTTGGTTTTGCTTTGTTTTGTCTTTTTTTTTTTACTTTGTTGCCATTGCTTTTAGCATTGGGAAGTAAGGAGTCTGCTCATGATTTTTTTTTCTATTTTATTCTTTTCTCTTTTTGCCATTTTCTGGTTCTGGAATAAAAAATGGATGGTCCAGATTATTTCCTCTTCTGATAACTGCAGCTGTTTAAGGATAAGTAATAAGTGAAGTTGAAAAATGCACCCAAGCCCAGATGATCACTAAATTCTTGCAGTCCTGGAGGAAATATCCTGAAGATCCACCATTTATGAACTTATCATAGAGACCAACTAGAAAATTCTCTGCACAAAGGGTAGTAAGGAGAAGAAAAGAAGGAGGAGAGCACAGGCGCCTAGAAGCACCTCATCTCAGGACATAAACCCTTCAGCGTGGGTGTAGAAAGTGCTGGTCCCAAGGCAGAGTTCCAGCATCGCTCTGCAGTATAGTAGGGAAGCTGTCATTAGAAGGAAGCCTGTGTATGAATAACTTTACTTGGCAAAAACCTTTCTTCAATATCAGTTTTCCACTACACTGAGTTATGAAATGTCTATGGATACAACTGGAACTTTCTGTCTGGCTATGAATTATGTCATAACTGTGGCATAGCTCCATAAATGGAGACAGCTAACTGTTTTCCTCATTTCTAGGTATAAGTTCCATTTCATAATAGCCATAAGATACAGCACACAGCTATTACATTTCTCAAGTGATTACAGTTGCTCAGTGTTTGGTCTCACGCCCTGTAGAAGTGTTAAATTTCTCTATCTGTAAAGAGCAACCATCTACCGTCTGTCTGAATGACCTACATTTAACTTATAAAAAGAGCAAAACAATAAAGAACAAATATATATTTTCCACAGGAGAGAGCATGCAGTGTTTATTTTCTATATAGTGATCTGCACTGCTTCCAGAGAATAAAAATTACTTCTGAGCTCTCCACATCTATATCTGATCCAAAGCTCCTTGAAGAAATGGGATTTGGATGAGTCCCAGAGAGAGTGCTAGGAGTGTAAGACTGCAGAACATTCAAAGTGAAAGTCTCATAGTTCCAGAACTGCATGTATCACATAAATCAAAATGAAATGTACCTTAAACACATTTTGCAGTGTCTTTTTTAGCTGTTGATAGATACTGTAACATTTATTGTGCTTATAATGCTATGGATGTGTGAGCAGTTTCAGTTAAAGGAAAAGTAGTAAGGGGTAAGATAGATCTTAAAATCTGAGAACACAAATATGCAATATTGCTAAGTTTTTTTAGTAATTCTGAGTTAAAACAAATTCATAGTAAGACACCTAACGTTACCATTTTCATGGAGTTGTATTAGCATAATTCATTTCAATGTTGAAAATGTCTGATGTCTGACAGCAGGGCATCTGTTAACTCATGAAACGTGCTGACATCATTCCTAGCAGTTCTTTTGAAACACTGAATTCATCAGGATGGGAAAAAGCATCCATGTTACTCTTCAAAAGGGATAAATCAATCTGAGTTCTTTGAAATATTAAATTGGAATATTTCAATGTTCATCTAAATACACATTTGGAATAACGTATGTCCTTCATTTAAATGAATTATTTTTTATTTTTAAGGAAACATAATAATGCTATGGCATCCTGTTGATTACAAAAGCATGTGAATTTCTCAAATTCTAGAACACCCCCTTTTTATAAAGGCTCTGAGATATTTTTAAAGCTTTCAATGAAATCAAAATCCAACAGAAATATTTTTTTCTGTTTGATTGCAGCCAATAACTACATTGCAGAGTTGTGGCTGACTTGTGATTGGGGAACCTGCTGTGGGCACACAGGCTTCTCTGTTTATACAAATACTCCAGTATATAAATACTAATTTATTTTATATATACATCCATGCATATTATGTTTAAGTGGAATGAGGATGCTGGCACTAACAAATGTGTAAAAGACACATTCTTTTCACACTGCAAATTGCAGCGTGTAGATTTAATATATGATGTTTACTTTAGTGATATAACCCACTGAGTATTTTGTTGATTTTGGTAGAGTAACGCTTAGAAAATGGATGCCTCGGCTGCCAGTATCCACTTCATAGGGTGATACATATTTGAAAGTAAATAAAAGAATCAAGCAGCATGTAACTATACCACTGGAGCTGTAAAGAGAAAGTTATGGAAGAAAACGAGTCATGCTAAAAGTTATGCTACGTGGCTGGTTTTCTAAAAGCTGTTATTCCCAAATGGCATCATGACTTATTTCACCACAAAATTCTTGGTAGTCCTTGACTAGGAGCACAAATGAAGGAACACATTTTTTTTGCTGTATGTCAAAGAGGGGCATGTGTCTACAGTGAAGAGTCACTTAACGCTTTCATGGTTCCCAGTAAGGTTTTATGTCTCACCTTTCATCACTCCAGAAAGATGAAGACTTGGGAAGTGGAAGGCTGCAACACTGTACTCAGCCATTACAGTGCCATGTATCTGTGTGAATGTGATGATAGTGCCAATTAACTCTGCAATTAACTGTAACCTATGAGTTGTTCTTTAGGGTCCTCCAGTCCTTCGCATTCTAAGCCACAAGTAGCATTCGACCATATGAAGTTTTACAGACAGCAAGTGTTAAAATTGCTATGGTTCAAGTAGGAGAGCATCTGAAATGAAATGCAAGTTCACCTGAAAAAAAAAAAAATGTGTAAAATATGATTGTGCATGGCTCAGGTAGTTATTGTGACAAAAAAAGTGCTATTATATAGCACTTTAGAATCATAGAATCATAGAATAGTTAGGGTTGGAAAAGACCTTAAGATCATCTACTTCCAACCCCCCTGCCATAAGCAGGGACACCTCACACTAAACCATGCCACCCAAGCCTTTGTCCAACCTGGCCTTGAACACTGCCAGCAATAGAGCACTCACAACTTCCTTGGCAACCCATTTCAGTGCCTCACCACCCTAACAGGAAAGAATTTCTTCCTTATATCAAATCTA